>BPLS01031879.1:50509-151915 GCA_019656275.1 Rhododendron kiyosumense | reverse complement strand
CTCTCTCTCTCTCTCTCTCTCTCTCTCTCTCTCTCTCTCTCTCTCTCTCTCTCCCCCCTTATGCGGACGCTGTAGTACTCTGTAGAGTCAATTGTGATAGTTCTGGAACTTCTCGATCTTCTTTCACCGACCATTTGAATATTACAGCACTACTACTAAAAGTCGCAAACTTATAGACTTCTGTTTGTACGGAAAAAAGAAGAGCATTTTATAGCCCTTCTTTGCTTCTTTTCTCTTCTCATCGGTATATACAATGAGAGAGATACATGAGACAATTAAACAGAAGTTAACATAAAGAAAATCCCTTTTTTTTTATCGGCAAAAGTCAATATTGTTAAATAAACAGATTAGCAAATTTGAAAACAAGTTGAACTCCTAATCTTCTTCTTTCTCCTCACATCTAATCAAGTGCACTCCCGGTGCCGCTGTGCGAGAAAGGCTTCTCGACAAAGAGAATCAATATTGTTATGCGTCTCAATCTCTTAAGCTGATGAATATTTATGTTAATAGTCCGTGCGTCTTTTCGTAGCTCCTTTCTTTTTCTCCCCTTAGTATCCGTGGTTGTTTTTCTTATATATTAAAATTCTAACTCTGTCCCTACATGCTCTCCGTAAGTACTCGAATAGTATTAAACTTGATTTTGAAAAAATATATCAGATCAGTTATGCCAAATATCTGCATGAGTCACTGTTTGTTGAATTTAATTGTTTTGTTTTGTTTTGTTTTGTTTTCTACTAAAAGATTCCAAACTTTTCCACTTTAATATCTTGGTTTGGCAATAAGACGCGGTTGTGCTTTTTCCATTACGCGTCACGAACGTTACATAGGACGAAAATGGACGGCTAAAAACAGTGATTGAATGGTGCATTAGGAGAGAGAGAGAGAGGGAGAGAGAGAGAGAGAGAGAGAGAGAGAGGGATTTCATTGGATGGATATGGGAGAGGCGTGCATGTGGGAGATGAATTTGATTAGAAAATGAAATGAGACTGAACAAGTGGTGAGAGTCAATTAATATAATAAATGCAAAAAGTCTCTCCAGAAGATTGTGCGGTGCTTAATTAATTGGTGGAAAAGTTATTACTCCTCCTCCTACAAAACTCCAAAGGAATTATTATCGGAAAGATATACTACTACCACTTTTTAAAATAAAAAAATTAAATTAATTAAATAAATACTATAAGTCTACAAGGCGGCTTTACTGTAATATGAGAGAGATGGGTATTGGTAGATGGCTAGATGCAATCGAAAGATGTCATATGGAGAGAGATCTGAGAGTGGTCACGGACTTTTCTTGACTATTCTCACACTCATATATTTTTGACGTAGATATATACAATACATACGTAGGTATTTTTTTTGTATTCAGACAAACTTACACTTATATTTTTTTTCAAATATCAGGACTAGACCGTCCAATTTACTATTTATGATCCTTTCCTAAACCCACTTCAATGACCGAAATCGCTCCCGTAATAGACCTCATCAAGAAGAATGAAAAAAGAATCTATACTCGGGTCTAGGCCTGAAAGGCTCTTATCCATCTTTCTCATATTAGTGGATGCTTTCAAATCCCAAGAAATAGTGGATGCTTTCAAATCCCCTCTCACTAATGGCTCGACAAGAACCTGCCTTAATTCTTGGTCTGACCCACTTGCAGGAAATATCAAGCTGAATACGGATGGATGCTGGTATGAATCGAATGGAATAGGAGGGTTTGGAGGATTATTCAGAAATCATTTGGGAGACTAGATCATGGAATACTATGGCAAGCGCAGCTTTCAGTCAAGCTTGGAGGCAGAGCTATGGAGCATACACAAGGGACTGGAAGTAATACTAGAAAGGAAGATGGAAAATGTGAAGATTGAATCAGACTCACTTGTAGCGGTGAACCTCATCACAGAAGGAAACCCAGGCAATCACCCCCAAAGTGTGCTAATCAATGAAGTCCATTTCTTACTGGCTCAGACAAACACTACGATTGGGCATATCCCCCGTTCGGCCAATCAATGCGCTGACCACCTTGCTAGGATGGGAGCAGAACACACAGAAGCTCTCGTGTTTGTTTCGGACATGCCTGTCGCGATGAGGGAATTTGTAATTAGAGATAGCCTAAATATCAGGCAAGTGCTTAACTAGGTTGTGAGCTCTTCTGCTCAAGTGTCCAAATCTTTGGTTGTACTCTTAATGCGGTACTCTCTTCCTTAAGTTTTATTGAATGTCCGTTTGACAAAAAAAAGAAGAAGAAGAAAGGCTCTTATCCCATATGATGAGGTGACACTGTCAAATATGTCTCTGCATAAATTCATATTGTTCCAATACCGATTAACACAATTAGGATCGATGGATTAATTTTATCTTCGAAAAAAAGTACGTACTATTGTCTCACTGGAGCAAATCTAATATGGTTATTAACATAAATCTGTACTTTACACCCATCAACTTGTACTTTGACATGGTTTATTGTATTGACGAACTCTACACAGGAAACGGCCCCATCCGTAATCATTCCGAGAAGAAGGGAAATTTTTTTTTTTTTTTTCTGTCAAGCGGAATTTCAAATTATATTACGAAAAAGAGTACCACGTGAGGGTTACACACAAAGTTAATAGGTCCATAACTTAAACAAAGTACCTACTCTAATCTAACACTTGCCTAATATTCAGGCTATCTCTAAGAACAAATTCTCTCATTGCAATGGGTATGTCCATAACAAAAACGAGCTCATTTATCTGTTTGACTCCCATTCTTGCAAGATGGTCTGCACATTGATTTACTGATCGGTAAGTATGCTCGATCAAGGTGTTGGTCTTGGCCATGATGAAGTGGACTTCGTTAATGAGCACACTTTGTGGATGATTGGTTGGGTTCCCTTCCTTAATCAAATTGACATCCATGAGTGAGTCAAGTTTGATTGACACATGAGTGAGTCAAATTTGATTGACACGTTCTTAAGTTTTTTCTCCAGAATAATCTCTAGCCCTTTGTAAATGCTCCAAAGCTTTGCTTCCAGGCTTGAGGAAAAGTGTTTCATTCTGTAGAATCCCATGATTTAGTCACCCTTGTGATCTCTGAACAAACCTCTGAAGCCTCCTCTTCCATTCATTTCGTACCAGCAGCCATTCGTGTTGAGTTTAACGTTATCTGCAGTTGGGAAATTTCTTTTATATCCCTTCAATTTTGACCAAAAATTAATTTTAATTTAGTCATTCACCTTTCAATTTCGGCATAAAAATACTTCGACTTTCCAATTTTTTTCAATGTCATCCTTTAGAAGGAATCCGTTTTCTTTGAGTCCTGCTGTAGGGACCGATGGCCGCGGCCATCTCCGGCCACCGGACAGCCGATTCGAGCAGCCCAAAAATTCTAAAAAAAAAAAATGAGGGGGCTAACGCGTGAATCAACGGCATCCGATGTGTGTAGCGTGCTTGATCCAAATATCCTATTTTCGTATATATATGTATATATCCCTAAAGGATAACATTGAAAAAAATTGGAAAATCGAAATATTTTTATGCCGAAATTGAAAAGTGAAATACCAAAATGAATTTTTGGTCAAAGTCGAAGGAATATAAAAAAAAAAATTCTCCGAGAAAAACTAGACAATAATACACGGAGTTCTATATGCGCACAAAAATAGAAAAACTGCCACACAGTTGACTAAAAAAGGCGTCCCCACCCTATATACATATGCCAAGAAATTATTTCCCTTAAGCCCCACACCCTCTCCCTACCAATCTACCGTTTCACACAAACTAGCTGCTAGGATGTCCATAGGTAGAATGCAAAATTTCTCTTCTATATTCTTTATCACATTGCTATATATATATATATGAAACAGGACAATCACAGGAACACACAAAGTTTTTAGTTAGGACCAAGAAAACGAAATTTATAAAGTCAACCCCGTCTGTGGACGAGGATTGATAGAGGAACTCCAAGCCGGTTTTCCCCGTTCCTCTCACTTAAAGACTCTTCCGAATTTGAAAAATGTAGTTTCTTCTTAGGAAAAGTCCTTTAAAGAAACGGATCAATATTGATTATTGAGATTAACAGTTGAGATGGGACTGCAGAGGCTTCTCTAGAATCCAATTGCAGAGAAGTCAGATCTTGACTATAAAGGCCCCCAAGTATCCCGTAATGAAATTCCACTCGGACCTCACAACTAGAATCTGATCGTGCGAGTAAAATTGGGTTTTAATCTTTGACTGAATTAATTCGGAGAAACTCAACACATTTATGCATAGACATGTAAGCCTTCAAACAAACTAAATGAAGCAGGTTCAACTCGTTTACACCTCGAAAACTGCAATACGTGGCTCGACTCAAATGATTTGATCCTATTCACATAACGTGTAAGTATATATAACCATGGATGTATAGGTATAAATACTTCCAAGGTACGAACCTATGTTAATTATTAGCATGCAAACCTTAGGAGTACTAGTGCAATACTACATGATTGTGAAATGCCAATTTTGTACTACATGCACGAGTGCACCTAATACCTACGCAACATATGCATGCACGTGAAGGGTTCCTTTTATAATTAAAAATAATAATAGTTAATTACTAGAATGTGATAATACATGAGTACTAATTCTAGTGCTGAGCAAATTGCTCAAATTAAAAATTAATCAATTCTTGAACCAAATACCAAGTTCCATTACCAAGTCATTTCAGAGATGAAATGGAACAAAGGCACGATGGCATCACAACGGGACGTACATATCCCAAGGAGATTGGCACCCACATACGCACCCGATAATTAGTTGCCACCAAAGCTTCCACAGTATAAACGTACACTAATTTAACAAGACACCAACCAAAATCTAGATCAAGATAGAAAATACAAAACTGAACAGAGGCGCCATGGACATATGCAATGGCTAGCCTCAACCTCAAAGTGTCACAAAAACCAGCAGAACAAGCCTAAAACAAAACAAAACCAAAAACCCAAGGAAAAGCTAGCTCCAGGTGCAGCAATCGACCTTATGATGCTTTTTTTGAAAACTAAAAAATTCTGGTTTTTGATTATTCAAGAGCGACTTACAATTTCGCCAACTGGAATTGGTTTAGCCGGTCACTCTTGTACACGTTCATAAGAGATATCAGATAATTAATCCTCGTCAAAAGCAGAAAATAATTTTCTTTTTCCTTTCCTTGATCGAATGTACGAGGGTTATGTATTTGTCCTCTTAATGAATTATCGGTTCAGCTTTAGATGCCGTTCCTCTTTCTTTTTAAACTTTCTTTTTAAAAAGAATGTAATTTCAACCTCAAATATAATGAAAATGAAAAATAATTTTTTAATTTTTTTTACACCGTTTAAAAGATCTCAATAAGATTTATCAAATAAAATCAATATTGGTAGAAAAATTATTTGCGTGAACACATAATTTTTAAGCTTAAAATTACCTTCATTTTCTAAAAGTTTCTTTTTGGAGAAACTGAAAAGGAGCCTTAGTGTGGTTGTGAGCTTAGATATCTTGGTTGATGTACTTGAGATACTTATGTATTTTTCAATTACTTGTCTTGGGGAAAAATACGATGTTTTGAAGAAAAACGAAAGATGTATTATTGATTGTATTCAAACCATAATCTAGTACGCCTTTATATAGGCTACAAGATCCATAAAAAGGAGATACGCATAATAAGAAAACCTAGACTAACTAGAAAACATAAATAATAATTATATAATCTGCCTAAACTGAAAACATAATAATAAAGCTTAAAAACTAGGAGCAGCCATGCTAAGCCAAACCAAGAGAAATCAGAATAAGCCAGGAAAGAGAAAACGGCCAGAAGAGCCAAAAACAACCATGAGCGAGAGAAGCCATGACAACAAATTTTAGAGAACAATTCCATTGTATACAAATTGAAAATTACATATTTACATGAACGATATGTTGATAAACTTTAAACGAAATAATGATACAAAACTGAATGAAATCCTGTGTTTCACACAATATCCTTAAAAAAAAATTCGCCGTCCACCGAAGGGTATTGAGGTTGAATTGACGTTTATCTCTCAAGATAATTCAACTAAAACCATTACAAAACACTACCGTAGACAGCCTTGACGAACTGAATCATACATCTATCTCTCTCACACAAGAACAATAAATGACTTTAAAACAAGAACCCGGAAATGAATTCAAGGAATTGATTTTTGCCATAATCCTCAAAACCGGGGGGGTCTTCAATAGTCGCACGATTAAAAGTATAGTCCATATTCATTGAACTAAACGAGGTCTTTCGGTTACCTCGAGAGACCCTCCGTGTACCCCAATTTCATCACCGGAAATTTGAAAAATTACCAACCCTTGTCACGAAAGAACAAATGATTAAAAAAATCACAAAGTGACATAAAATTAATAAAGCACCAAATCCACCGCTACGGTGGCCACCCTGTCCTCTTTTTGGAGATGTCCCTTTCTCATCTTAAAACTCTTAACTCATGCCTCTTCCATTGTACGTAGGGCCTGAAAGCTATGTAGATCTTTCCTTACTCTCTCTCTCTCTCTCTCTCTCTCTCTCTCTCTAGACAGAGAGAAAGACTAATCTAGCTATCTCTTGATTGTACCCATTTCTTATCTCCTAAAAAAGTAGGGTTGCTCCTCGTGTATAAAGAGGAAAGGAGAGCTGATGCCCTTGATCACAAGTCACTGTAACCAGTAGTCTTATAAATTTTATGGCAATTGCTGCAACAAACATGAGCAGCCAAGATGATCGCGAAAACAGCAACAACTACAACAACAGCAAAGACGATGATCATGAACATGACCTGGTCATGCCCGGGTTTCGGTTCCATCCGACCGAGGAAGAACTTATAGAGTTCTACCTTCGTCGTAAGGTTGAGGGAAAGAGATTCAGCGTTGAACTCATCACTTTTCTTGACCTCTATCGCTATGACCCTTGGGAACTCCCTGGTACGACTCCATCGATCCTACTTATCTCTCTATCCCTAATTCTCCTTCTCTCTTTTGTTTTGAGCTTAATTATTTACCCTTTTTCGCTTTATTTTCTTGTACCCTCCATCCTCTTCTTCGAATCCTACTCTTCAAACTTAACTCACCTAAAAGTTTTCAACATGTTTCTTCCCAAATCCTTATAAATTGTTTTTTTTTTGGGCATGCGATAAAGTTGGAGAATCGGTTTTTTGTGTTAATCTTGCGTTACAATTGGTAGAGTGTTGTCATTGATGTATCACTTCCTAGACTTTACAAGAATTTTCTTTTTCGATTTATTACGAATTTCTTAAACAAGATTTTCAGTTTGAGACCAAAAAAAAAATATCATCAAGCATACTGTGGTGATTTTTCTTCAATTTTTGTTTGTTTGTTCCTGCTCGTGCCAAATTCTCACCCAAACTATACGTTTCCTTTTTCTTTTTTTTTTTGAACAACGAAGAAGATTTTCATTAGTGTATACAAACTAGAAGTTTCTTGCTTCCCCATTTATTACATTTTCTGCTGAAAGATTTGGCTTTATTTTGGGTTTATTTTGAGCCAGTACTGGTGGGAGGGTGTTGATATAATATCTCTAGATGTCACGAGAGTTTATTTCCTGTGCACATAATCTGCACTAATTTCTTTGTAAATTGTCCTTTGTTTTTGCCCAATATCATCATATCAACTGTCTGATGGTCCTGATTTTTTTTCCCTTTTATTTGTAGCTGATCTCAATTATTAGTTCAAGCCATGACATCTAGCTCTACCCTATCTCTCTTTTGAGCACCCATTTTCCCATTCATTCTCTTCTTGTAATTCTCTTTAATAATATATGTATCAATACATTACAATGACCCTAAATCATATAAATCTCTATAGCATCACATGCACCATATTCAACTATGTCACAAGGTAATTAATCAATTTATATATCCGAATTGCCGAGCAAAAAAAAAATAATTTATATATCCAAATTACCGTCGCATCGGCTTTTGTTCATGTTGATTTGTGACTTGTTTCCTTTTGTTTTCAGCCATGGCATCAATTGGAGAAAAGGAATGGTTCTTCTATGTGCCTAGAGATAGGAAGTATCGAAATGGGGATCGACCAAACCGTGTGACGACTTCTGGATACTGGAAGGCTACTGGAGCGGACAGAATGATCCGCAGTGAAAATTTCAGGTCGATTGGCCTGAAAAAAACTCTTGTTTTCTACTCTGGGAAGGCTCCTAAAGGCATCCGAAGTAGTTGGATCATGAACGAGTACCGTTTGCCTCATCAAGAAACCGAAAGATTGCAAAAGGTACGTAGCTATTAGATTCTTAATTCATTGAGCTTTAAATCTATTCAAAATCACCAAATAACAAAATTAAGGATTAATATAAGGATCCTTCTATTGACAATCTACTCGACTGTCAATAAACTAAAAAAAAAAAAACACAGACTTCAATACATCTTTTGAACTTTTTACTATATATTTTCACGCTCTTTTATACACTTTTCACACATTTGCCAACATTATAATACCAATAAAGTTCTTAAACTCATCACTAAGGCTTCATTAAGCTGGCTAGCCAGCTCTATATATGCATAACAGAATAGCTTGATCTTTGGTTGCCTACGAAGGAAGGGTTGATTAGTTTCAATAGCTAGGGCAACTGGTTTGTTAATGTAGACCTAGTTTATAAGAAGTAGAAGAGGGTTTGCATAATTAAGTTTATTCTTTCTCCTCATCCTTCCTTCTTTTTTTCTTTTTGTGATTAGACTTCTCCTTATTCATTACTTTCATAATTTTTGAATTGGTTTTGAGTCTTACTCCCGGGATATACTCCTTTATATAGCCAAGTAAGTATTATTAGAGTGGATAGATAGACAATGAACATATATATGAAATGAAAAATCCAAGAACACTACCTAAGTTACTAACAATTTGCAGCACTCAGAATTACAGCTTCCCCTCCTACCAACTGTTACAAATATTTCCCCTCAAGTTGAGAACAACGATCGACTTTGAAATTGCTGCTTCCTCCATCCGTATTTGTTGGTCCATTTTCGGCATTCATGCCATGTTTTTAAATTGTCCATATCTTTCAATTTATAATGGGTTTCATGATCATTTTGAAAATTTCGCATAATAAAACTAATTAAGATCTATCAAATAAGATTGATATTGCATAGTTTTAGAGATTTTAAGTATGTAGAATAATGGAAGTGGACTAACAAGGACAGATGGATGGAGGATGATACACACCGAAATAAGGGTGTGTGAGCTATGCCACTTTTTTTTGAGTCCCTCATTTTCGTTGCTAAAAATGCTTCGTCAATGATCAAACACCTTGGAAAATCTCTCTATTTGTTTCCACTTCGTAACTTGCAGGCAGAAATCTCACTTTGTCGCGTCTACAAGAGACCCGGCGTGGAAGACCACCCATCACTCCCTCGCTCGCTCCCCACCACGAGGGCATCCTCGTCAAAAAAGCACCACGCGGCCGAGACCAGTACTCACGCTGCCGCTGCCGAGAAACCATTCCAAGCCTTTGGAGGATCAAATCCTCAAGCACTGGAAGATCAGGGTGGAGAAAAAATGAGCGAAACGAGCGCGAGCAGCAGCACGGAGATCGGCATGAGCAGCCTAGGTTTTCCAAAGCACATGAACCCTTACATGAATGCATTGCCCTCAATTCCCTCCCCAATTGCACCACCACCATTGACTCCAATGGAAGGTTGCTCCAATATTTTGGTGCCACAGAATACTGTTAGTACTCAAGTTGATGATCTCCAAAGGCTAATAAGCTTCCAGTACCATCAAGCTTCAATGAGTGCTCAGCAGCAGCAAGAGTTCTATCATCTCTACCATCATCCTTCAAATTTCCCCACAACGTTTCAGCCACAAGTACCACTCAACAACAACTCTGATAGACTCTGGGAGTGGAACCCATTAGCAGAGGGGAACAAAGACTACTTCTCTACCCCTTTCAAGTAATCTAGATATAGGAACTGGACATATATTAATTAAATCAGGCATAAAATATAATATTGTATTATGTAGTTAGATATATAAATCTTGATGCTTTATTTGGTAGTGCTTATTTGACTAAGTTTTAATTTGTATGATCCTAGCATGTGCACTTATTCATAAGTGAATGATGGTGTTTAATTACCTAGGGTTAGTTAAAATATTCCTTTTGTTTTGCAAATCAAATTAGTTTTGTGTTAGTTATATTCTTCAGTTTAATCTCAACTTTAAGGATTTGAAGAGTTCAAGGATATGGGACCCGAGATTTGAGTTTAGCAGTTACAAGGACGTGTAGAAAAATATTTTTGATACAAAATTGTATGTAAAATAAAGTTTGAGTTGGGAAGAAGATGAGGGGCGACCCCAGAATTTGAGTGGGCGGCAATGGGACTCAAATCCAAGCACGAGACTAAGTAGTAGCTAGACTGGTCTTCGTTTCTCAACATGGATATGTGTTGGGTTTTGGAAGCCAGATTAGTATTAGGGTTCACGACTTTGAAGATCTAATTATGATTAACTAGCTAAGGGCATTGTGGTAGTTAGTATTATATTCTCCATCCGTCTTCATTTTGTTTGTCCATTTTTTGGAATATAAATTTTCAGTGAAACGTAATCATTTCATTTATAAATCTCCAACCTTCCAAAACATACCCTTCAACTTTTAAGAATGGTTAATTACTTGATTTCTAAAGATGAGGGGCAGGAATGATAATTCATATCTTTTAGACGTCTATGAGCTCTTAAAAGTAGACAAATTTTTGGAACAAGAAAAAGTAAAAAAGTGAACAAATAAATCGGGCCAAATGGAAAGTTAAAGTTTAGCAATATATGTTGTGGCTAACCAGCGAATGTGAGTTTGGAGATGGGCGGAGAGAGTTATGGAAGGAGGAGTCACACATGCCATCCCGGTGTCAAAAAATATTTATATTACCCTAATGGATTAGCCATTTACCAGTATGAAAATATAGCAATTTAAAAGATTGAATGGATCGAATCATTAAATAAATATTGTAATGGTATTAATCACATGAGAATTGAATTAAGCATTTACTCTTTTTCAACAAAAAAAACAAAGCTCAGGAAAAAGTCTGATTTTATACTTAACCTTTCTCTTAAATAAACAAGTGGACTCTCAAGGGCAGACCATAGAAGGGGGTGGAGGTGTCACAGGCCAGCCCGATCAGGTTAAAAAATAATACTAATAATTTACTTCTAAATAAAACGAGATCATATGTTTTTTGGGTTTTAATACTATTTTTCATTTATTACGGTATTTGTTTTGGGTATATAATGTAAGTTAAAAAATTAATGATTAATATATCAGAATATATACCTTTGGGGTATTATGAAATTCTTAGCATTAGAGCACGAGTCTTTTTTTGGATAGTAAGTAGCTTGATGTTGATTAACCTATAAAGATGTTTTATTTTATTTTATTTTTAATTATGAATAATTAATCTAGACCACGTGTACATTTTTATATCAATTAGATAAATATTTGGAGTGTCACCTCCGACTAAAGTGTGCGATTTATAGGTCTGTTGTCGCAGTGTTAGCACTCTTTGCTTCTATCTCTTCAGATGGAGTTATTAACAGAAACAAAATAATTCTGGACAAAGCACAGGCAATTTGGACCTGCAACAAGATCATGGGATTGGGGTATGATGGTGAGGAGGATGAAGTCATAAGCAAACTTGCAAATATGGTAGCTGAAGACTTGGACAAAGCTGAAAAAGTAGTAGGGCAGGCCTAGCTTTCTACTTCATTGTTGGTCGTTTTCACTTTCTTAGCCTTGTATGCTGTTTGGTCGTTTTCACTTTCTTAGCCTTGTATGCTGTTTTGGGTTGCATAGCTTTCTCTTTGCCTCATAATCCGGGGTGGCTTTGCTTCTTTGGGGTAAGGCCTCGGTTTGGTGTGTCTTGGTCTTTGGATGGGTGGGGTTCCTGTGGTTTTGGTGTTTTTGTTTGTGGGTGTGTGGGGGTTTTGGTTTTCGTCAGATCCTTTTGGGGTGGCCCTGTTGGGCGTTGTTCAGATTGTCTTCTTATCAATCCTTAGAGCTTGTTTTCTTTTTTAATAAAATATCTCTTTTTCGCCGTTCAAAAAAAAAAAACTTGGTTCCACCACTGTGGACTCTTACTAAACAACATTGCCCCCAATCTAAATTCTGAATCCACCATTGTTAGGTGACATAGACATTTTTCTCACTTTTTTTTATAGTAAGTAGCTTGATGTTGATTAACCTATAAAGATGTTTTATTTTATTGTTTTTTAATTATGAATAATTAATCTAGACCACGTGTACATTTTTTATATCAATTATATAAATATTTGGAGTGTCACCTCCGACTTAAAAACTTGGTTCCACCACTGTGGACTCTTACTAAACAACATTGTCCCCAATCTAAATTCTGAATCCACAGTTGTTCGGTGACATAGACATTTTTGTCACTTTTTTTTGTGGTGCTTATAGACATTCTCGTCAATTCACTGAATAATGTGATATTTGTTTCGTTCTTTTCTGGTTACATTTGATATTTAATTTTTCATGTTATTATGTATGTACGTTTGGTTTTAACTTAACCCTAGGAAAAAGAACGTTGTCTATTATAAAACTGATCAAATATTGAGGTTCACACATGCACCTCATTCACCAAATGATTATGATATAAACAATATAATGAGCTGTCAATAACGCAAGAAGACTATAAAAATCTAGTCTCCGATACACTTTTAACATTTTTTAAGGTACTTTAACACATAGAATTAAAACTGTATTATTTTGTCTCTTCCGGCCTTATAGAATTGGGTTGTTAATAGCATTTTTCTTTACCTAATTAGCCAGATGCATCTGTATATATGGAGGCCTTGTTTGGCTGATCGACAGCTTTTTACGCTTTGCATTTGTGCATCTTTTTTCCCATTTGGAGTGTCTGAGAGCAAGCTCTGCATTCAATTTTGTCGAATGCATGCACTTCAACAATGAGCCGAAGACTAATATTGTAGCATCAAAATCATTAGTAGAGGAGTTTTTTGAATGGCCCTGCTGCCTCTACGGGATAACCGGGTGGGCGGTGCTCTGATGCGTTGCCATTTTATGTGTAGCCCAACACATAGCCCATGCAGTGGCTCACCCAGGAATTCGACATAGTGGGAGCACCAATTTTGTTCGTAACGCCGTAATGTATGAGTTACAGTTAAGCACATTCACATCCAAATAATTTTAATTAGCATTCATGATAATGTAATAATTTTAAAGTATATATGTATTTTAATAATAAACTACTTGGGCAAACTTGCGCATTTCGACTATATGCGTTAAAACAAAATTATCTCATGTTTATCATCTATTTTTCTATTATTAACTCTATAAGTACAAGTTTCTTGGACAAAAAACGTACAAATATAATGTGCAGATTCATATTGAGTACTACACAAATGATTGAAGACGATGGGGAGTGGGGCAAACCTTAGTTGTGAAAGAGTTGGATTTTGAAAAAAAACAAAAAAGGTTAGGCTGGACAAAGTTAACCTTAGTTGTGAAAGAGTTGGATTTTGAAAAAAAAACCAAAAAAGGTTAGGCTGGAAAAATCGGGAATTCGCGTTATTCCTTTGCCTAGGCATGTCTTTTACCACTGAACCAAACTTTTAACAACACAATATAGCATAGATATTATATATACATATAAAATCGGGAATTTTTTTGTTAAAAGGCATGGGGCACGTGCCCTAAGGTGTGGTCCGCCCCTGGCCCCATGAGTCATTGTTTGGCTGGAAAAATTGGAAAAAAACAAGAAGGAAACCCCAAACAGCAGCCTTGTATATTTGGCAACGTTTTCTTGTATTCTTTACGTTGAAGTCTTGACATAAAAACCCCTCACTGCACCACAATATATTTTTTCATTTTTCTTTTGTGAAAGGCCGTTTTTTCAATTTACTAGAAAGATGGCCTAAGCATTTAACATGTTACATTTTCTTGTACTTGAAATCAATATTTTTCTAATAAGTAATTGAAATTAATCTTGATAAAGGGTATAAAACTTCTGTGACGTGGATTATTTTCGGAAAATTCTAAGCTCATATTAAGTGTAATTGGAGCAAATATGGAAACTGTGATGTTTTCAAATGAGGAGGTCTTTATTTTAACTCTCCATTTCTTCCATTTCCCGTTCGAATTTCAATGATCCGAGCCGGTCAATGTATTCAAAACGTAATTTTAAAAGTACTCACCTGGAATCAGCAAAAAAAATGACTGGGAAGGCCTTCATCCGAGCAGTTTTTATTTGAACCGTTCGATAAAAAACAAACAAAAACTGCTCGGATGAAGCCTTTTCGGTCATTTTTTTTTGCTGATTTCTCGCGTGTACCCTTAAAATCACTTTCTGAACACATTGAGCGGCTTGGATTATTAAAATTCTATCGGGAAAAGGTGGTCCTTATTTTATTAAGTTAAAGTGGTCCTTAGGAGAAGGAATATATATATATATATATATATAGCTTGAAGAAATGTTTCCCATGATGCGTTTTCCAGCCAAACAAGGACTTGAGGAGCTATGCTAGCCAACACAATTGATACCCACAACGGAAGCATACCAGATCGAGCACCGCCCATCCTATTGTCCCTTAGGGGCAGTGGGCCCCCCTATCCCTCCAAAATCTATTTTACAGAGTCATTCAAATAATTTTAGAAATTCTAATTATATATAACTAATCCAAAATATTAAAATTTAAAATTTAAAAAATAACCGGATCCCGAACCCCTTGATTTTGCTTTAGTTGATTTATGAAGTAACATCTCTATATTGAGGAACCAATAAGCATCTCTCTCTCTCTCTCTCTCTCTCTCTCTCTCTCTCTCTCTCTCTCTTGTGGGCTTACTGTTAGCCATGAGAATGATAGCACCATGATTGATCCCACGGACTGCGCCAAGACAAAAGCTACCTTACCAAAATGTGAGCGGTGGTTTATTGCATTCAAAACTTGAGCCAAAAAAAACCGACCCAATTCGCTTGTTTTGTTGACCCGAAATTACTCGGGATGCAGATGTCCCAATATATTTCCCAGCACAAACGTGTTTTGAGCAGTATAATTTGGAAGGATTTCACGACTCAAAGTACATTTTATGTCTGAATCTGTGTTCGAGTTAATTTTTGCCCGTAGTACTAGCGAACCAGCCAGTCACGGATCAGGTACAAGTTTGGATTAATAGTCTTTGTTGGCCTAGCTACGGATGAGGTCCCAACCAAAAACAATAATAGCTTTAATATTCTCCTTGGGATCCAGTCTACATGGGGTAGCTGAACTCTAGGAGACATAAAGGGGATAATTGTTGTACTGGCAACGTGAGACATAAAAGGAGAGAGCAGGGCATTTTAAGCCATAAATGCCCACCGCTTGTTGTGTGGGGTCCATTTTAGGACACTCCACAAATAATCATAGTCGCTCAATTTATTTGCATAAATTACTTATAAATGATCGTTTATAAGTAATTTATGCAAATAAATTATCAAATTGAGCGCCAAATTTTTTTAAACCTTTTTCAATATTGCATAATAAATTACAACATTGAATTGAATTATATATTAATTTAAAGAGATCACAAATACTAATTTATAAGTAAAAATTTAAAGGTTTGAATTTAATATCCCTCCGAGATATAAAATCTATGGTATAATTTAGTCAATCTAATGTGAATAGACCTTATAAGATTTTACATTTCATCATCGTTAATCTAGTCAGATAAAGAGACCCCATCAGTTTATTTGTTAGCTGCATAGATTTAAGTCAATCAACAGACTGGTTATCCGTGGATGAGCAATTCCTAACTTTTATATTCGTTGCGAACCAGATATTAAGGGGATAACAAATTTAGGAAATATTTACATCTGAGCATGCCATGCTTAAATATTTACATATCTGGCTCTATATCTGGTTTCTATTTTCAAAATTGCCATTATTATTTTGCGGAAATGTCAATGATTCATCATTTTCTTATTCAAACAAGCAATGTACGATTAATCGTCTTCTACATAGTAATCCCTCGTTCTATTATAACCTCCTCCTAGAATTAATCGTCTTTTACATAGTAATTCCTTATTCTATCATAAAACGTGGAAGCGGCTATAAATTCTTGAGGACCAAAGTCGACAAATTATTTTTTTCCCATAAAGACCCACGCATTCAGAATTGTGGGCGTACGTCACTGAGTCACTGACTGCTTTTCTCATGATAGAGAGGTCCAGGGAATGCTATACTGTGTGTACCCTCACTATACTGACTCTTTTTTTCTCATCAGCCTAGCTCCCACTTTGTTCTTTTTTTCCTAACTTTGTCCCTGTGTTTGTCTTACTCTTGCAATCCCATTCCGAAAACCTAACTAGGAAACTATATATATTTTGTAAATAGTACTATCATGTTTTTAAGACTTATTAAGAGTGTGTTTCACTGACAAAAATAAGTACTTATTTTATTGTATTAAATGTTATGTATTGTGAGAGAATCATCTGTCTCGTAAAGTAGAAAATAAGTACCTTAGTGAAACGGGGCCATTAATTAATGAGTCTTAAAAAAAGTTTGCACAACCACTTAAATAGTCTGCTTGGCTCAAGTTCTACAATTCGGTCAATATTTCGAGTGTAATGCTCATATTAAAAGAATGAAATGTAACATGTACACTCTATGGTGGAGCCCACCATTCGTGTGAGAAGGGAGGACATTACTCTCAGATGATAGTGTTTTCCTTTTCCGATTCTCATCTACTGTGTTCCAAGTTTAAGCATATGTTTGGAACATGTGGAGGAGGAGAGGGGAAGGGGAAAATAGAAAAAGATGAAAAAGTAATGAAAAGAGTAAATACATTTTACGATAAGAAAAGAAATTCTCAAGATTTTCCTATAGGGGAAAAGGAAAGGTAACAACCTAATAAGCATTTCCAACCCATGGCTTCAAAAAATCTTATGTGGCATAAAAATGGTAACTTTTTGCATTTTCTTTTGATCAAATCCTAATGTCGAATAGAGTGCCAAATCCAACGCAGAATTGATCGACTCGACAACATTTGCTTCAAATTTGACTCATCCTACCAAATTTATCAAAAAGTAAGTGCTTTTACTTTGAATTTGTTATCTCTAATTTGAAGCCATGGACAAGAGGAGATGGTCAACCACCACACTTAAACTGTACCAAGTGTGTCCCAACAATTAATTTCTCGTGACTTCTCAAGAAACAGCATTTTAGGCTTTTAGCCCAACAAACTGCTAGGAACCTGAAAAAACAAGCACTCAAGAAAAATGAATCCAAACAGTCCCCATGCAAATTCAAATAGATTGCTTTCATATTTCTAATCATGTATTCTTCTTGTGTAAAAGATCTTATACAATAGCAAGACCATATGCTCAGCTCGATCGCGGTGGATCAGGCTCGGCTATACCTAACAATCTAATACTCCGTACAATAACTTCTTTTAAAAAAAAAGATAGAAAAAGAACAGCATTGTTTTGAGTTAGTGATGTTTTTGTTCCTTTTCTTAACTGAGGATCTCTCTCTTGTCAGAAGCCATTCTTTCATTCACTCTTCCAGCAGATTGGAAGCTCTTGCCATTACTGCTGCTGCTACTACCTTTGGGATTTTTCACAACAGCACGCTGCATGATCCGCACCGGAATCCCACCCAAATCAAAGTCTTCCTTCAAAGAGTTGGTTAAGAACCTAAGGTCCGTATCTGAGAGCTGTGCTTTTCCGCTAACAAAGGCCACGAAAGTAGGTGGCCGGGCTTTCACCTGAGTGAAATATTTGATTTTCAGTTGACCAGCGTTGTCTTTCCAAGAATGCCTGCTCATTACCTGATCAAAACAACCCAGAAATCATCTGCATGTAAGTCCCCGTTATTTTTTTTTTGATAGGCAAAGAGGGGTAGATAAGGAATCAACCCAAAGGAACCAAAACAAAACCAAGGACCAAAGTTTACAAGACTAAAAAACTGGCTTAAGAAGCCCCAAAACAAGTCTAAAGACCAGTACCCAAATTAAGCCAAACCAACAACCAAATAATCCAATCCGAATCATCAACAGTAGATGCAGAAAACCAATCCAGCAGCATCAGCAGATACAAAACATGCAGATTCCGTAGATGCAGCAAAATAAAGCAGATGCAGT
The DNA here is from genome assembly GCA_019656275.1 of Rhododendron kiyosumense. Classification (NCBI taxonomy): domain Eukaryota; kingdom Viridiplantae; phylum Streptophyta; class Magnoliopsida; order Ericales; family Ericaceae; genus Rhododendron; species Rhododendron kiyosumense. Next base: position 133,801 of record BPLS01031879.1, on the reverse strand, counting down.
AACAGCAGATGTAAGCACAAACAGCAGGTGCAATCACAGCAGGTGCAACATATGCAACAAAAGACACTGCAACAGCAAAAGCAAACATGATCCAATCCAGCCCATCAGTAGTTTGTGCAACTGTTTATGCTCTGAATTCTGTTTTGGATTTGTTCTGCGCTTGTTTTTGGGGCTGTATTTGGATCATGCATAAGTCTGCATATTTTTGGTGCTATATTTGGATCATGCATAGACATCCCTACATAAATCCAAGATCCAAACACTGCCCTAAAGGCCTATTTGATCAGAGAGAAAGAACATGGAGAGAGTGAAAATAATAAGAGGGTAGTGGAAGAAAGGAAAGGAATTTTTTTTCTTTATTGCATGCATTTGATTAGGATGAAAGTTTTGCAAAATGTTCTTCAAAAATTTCACTCCGTAGCTTTGGGGCCCGTTTGCTAGCACTTATAAGTTAGCTTTTTAGATTATTTGCTTAAACAAATTAAATTAAGTCATAAAAGTGTTTGTTATAACTCTTTTTATAAGTTGGGAAAAAAGTTTAAAATGTTAATTTGCTTGAATAAGCTATCAAATAGCTTTTTATAAACGAAATGTCTAAATTGTCCTTCAAACATGAGTAAGAAAAACTTATTCACTTTAGAATTCTTTTGTCCATTCATGTTCTAACAACTTAAAATAAGCACACAAAAAAAACCCTTTAAATTGGAGCTTAAAATAATCTTAGCTTTTTTGGGCCAAATAAGTGATTATTCATAATTTGTAACAAACACCCTTCATTGGCTTTTTTTTAAGCAAATAAGCTAAATCAGTTAGATTATAAGTGCTAACAAACGGGGCCTTGACAACGTAAAAATCAATAAAATAAGTTGGTTGAGAATGGTTCCTGGAAAAAGAAGGGTAAATTAGAATTCAAATTGTACATATCCCTCTTTCAAGGGAAAAGGAGGGATAACTTTTTTAATTTTTTTTTTAGGCAAGAAACATAATGAGCACTTCATAGTTGAGAATTTGAGATACGTAAGTGACTTTTTAAAAAAAAATTCTTTCTTGCACTTTCCATAGTTCTCTTCCTAATCAAACACATAAGAAGCTAAATTTTCCTCTCTTCACATCACTATCTACCATTTAGTAATCAAACAGACCCTAAGGTTCAGGGGAAAGATCAAAGTGATGGGGGCATTCGTACTGACCTTGCGCAACCAACGGTTAAGGCGAGCGGTTGGCAACCTTGAACACCATTTCTCATAGGTGCTGATTACCTGGCGCATCAAAGGTGTCCGACCCCTTCCCTCCAATGCTGAAACGAAAACAACTGGTATTCCCGTCACCTAATAACAAAGTCGTGTCAGTGCTAGATTGGCTAATTTACTATCATTAATGATGTCAATATACAAAAATCACTGGGAGGAGCAAAATGGCTTCTCTTTCCTTCAAGCTAATAATCAGAAATATGTTCCATTCATCCATACTCTAACTACTACTGAAAAAAATGCATTTTATTTTTATTTTTACAGTTTTTATCAGTACAAATGCATTTGAATAGCTACTCGGATACCTATTCTCTTCAGAGGATGCTCTTTTGAAAGAGCAAGTTATTTCTAACAACCTCACTTGTTCTGCAAAGTACTTCCCATATATGCCAGATAATAGCAAGCAAATGTGTGTCAGCAACCTTTCCCAACTAAGGACATAGCAATTAGGGTGTCAAGGTGCGAACGAAATTGTTAATACCCAGATTCATATGCGGGCAGACTGTGAAAAGGAGATACAAAATATTAAGATCATGATCCCACGTGGGGAATCCTTTCTATGAGGAATTCAGTTATCACAGTGCTTTACTCAAATGATATATTCATATACGACTGCCCAAATACGTTACATATACTCCCGCAGGTTGGGAAGCTTTTGCTAACACCACATTCTCAACTTGCTGGTACATTACAGTGACCAGAACTGAAGTCCCTCCGCCACCTGATAGATGGTCCTAATTCTCACAGAAGGGCACAAATATAGCCAATAACTGAGCTCATCAGAGCACAATTTCATGGAAAATGGCACATTTATTCCTACCTCCTTTTAAGTATCTTAAAAAACACAATTTTGAACCCCCTACACACACACTGCTAAATATTACTTGTCCTAGAAAACATAGGGCACTAGATACAACCAAAAACTGTAGTTAAAAAAGAGTGAAAAGAGTATTGTTGTAGTAGAGCCCATCTTTTCAACCTTGACAGGGCAACTCAATGACCCAACAAAGCACCAAGCAGTGTTTCTAATCTTAACTTCGCTGCTGGGAATACCAGTCATACAATTGTGCGACCACATAATCCTACCATCCTCAGCCAATGCCAGAGGGGCAATGATCTTCATATTCGTTGAGGAACAATAATTCTCCCCTGGGGGATGCTAGAAAGAATACAGATAATGAGTAAATGTGGATATTGAGTAGCATCACATAACAAAATGCCTAGGAATGAAGTGAGTGTGTAGCGACCTTAAGAATTTTGAACTGACAAACCTGGGGTAATACAGTCTGCACTTCTTCAGGAACCGCTTTGACCACATTTTCATGCAATTTCCCTTTTAGAAGATCCATCTTGTTCACAATAACGACCAAACCACGCCCTTCTTCCACTGCTCGTCTGGCTATAACAACTTCAGCATGATTCATGCTCCTCCTAGTTTTTGCTATCTGGCCATCATATAAATGATACCCATGAAAAAATAAACTAAGAATACACTAAACATTTTCCCCTACAGTACATGACTGAAACTGAACAAAATAGACTCAAAATAAAACTACTGTGTCAATCAATAACTGGCATGCAATGATACTGACTTAGGGTGTATAGCCACATAATAAAAAATGATCAAAGATTTAAGACCATAGAACAAATCAACTCAACCCAATCCAATCCAATCCAAGTTTTCACGCATTGCAGACATTTGATACTTGATGCACCATGGGTACCATAAGTAACCAAACCGAGCCTTAAGTTCCAGTCAATTTGGTCGGCCTCGTGAATATATTTCCTCTTTTGATCTCTGTCAAGGGCATTGTGTTGCGTGATATCCAATAAAACCTAAATCCTCTCAAACTACAGCCTCTAAAGTCAGTTAAAGCTTATCAGAGGGTCTAACACTCTAATGTATAAAATTAACAGAGAAGATTTCATAGGATGCAAGTAAAGGAGAATAGATGCAGGAACATCCCAGAGGCCTGGCAATGCCAAGCCAGGACACAATGTAAAATCAGTCCATTTTGAGGGGAGGGGGAATGAGCACGTAGAGCATTATTACACACTTCTAGTTAGGCCTTTCTGTGTATTTGAAATGCATTTATGTGTATCAGTTGAATGGCGTCATAAAACTTGTTGTAATTAGGATGTTGGGATCAATTACATACAAAGATACAGACTAAATGCCATGTACGAGCAACCTTCTTATTCTATTTCTTGAAAATCAACAAAAACAGCATTCATTGGAACCTTGAAGCCCTTCTCCTTTTTGAGCAACCATGTATTCCCCATTACGTGCTGTTTTACTTGGGTTCTGAGCCAGAACTGATCATATAACACACATCGGCCAGGGACATGCACCAGAACTAAGCATATAAGACAATCACCCAAAATGAAAAGCAGGTAAACTTTCGCAAATAAGAGAAGGATGGAATTTAATAATTTCCACCTGGGGAACTTGTTTCTGCTCATGAACATGTAGAGATAAAATGTTGACCTAGTCCTTGTCCTTAACTCGCTTTAAGGAATACACTGTATGCTCATATTGGTAGCTCACAGTTTTTGCAAGCATTTCCAGTTCCTATCAAATCTTTCTACTCCAAGAAAACATCAGCATGCTTGGATATTGGGCTCCACTAAACAGCATTTTTTTCAGGACACACGCATAGAAAATACTCATCTGATGTGCAACAAAGAGCTTCAAAATGAAATAAGGTTTGGGCTATAAGCATACATACACTCTAAGTTCACTAAAACAATTCAGCGGCATAACGAACGAATAATGGTATGTTACGCACCTCTTCAGCATCAAGGACCAAAGCAACTACATGAGCCCTCATAAGGTTTTTTCTTGATTGCATAATGCTCAAAGATGCTGGTCCTTTGTCCTGCTTTGTCCTGCCCAGCCAACCAGCAGTGTCAACCTGACCACAAAACCGAACAAGAATGCATGACTTAGATCTAAAGGAGTTTAAAGGTGTAGCTAAAAATGCACCAAATCAACTAAAAATATGACTCCTAATGTGTACTATAAGATCCCAGCCTTCTGGAAGGCTAGTTCAAGGTACCATAAGGTCCAGAAAACAAAAAATTGAGTGGACCCACTCCATCCATGGCAGTACACAGCAACACACATTACATAAGAGGAGTAGAATGAATGCTCTAGAAGACAAAGTGGTTGTTTACCAAATTAAACCAGAAAAAAAAAAATCGGAAAAAGATCACAAGGGGCACAGGATGGAAAATGGGAAATGTGAATGCTGAGTTCGGCTCTAATAGTTGGCTTCCTTTATGAATTTCATATTGGATCCTCCTCCACTTAGGCCACTGAATGTGGGAATGGTATTAAATGCAAAGGTTCAATTGAAACGGACAGTATTTGGAACAATTTTTCAGGAGATGAGAACTAGCTCTGCACACATGTATTGCTCAATTGTCTTATCTTCTTCCACGGCTAGTCCCAGGTAAATGGAGAGTACTTGAAGGTTAAGTAGCAACATAAAACCTACGATCTTGGGAATCTTCAACTTTGTTACGGCTGAGTAAGCAATTTTCAACTTCGAATTCTGGAAATTCAAAATAAATATCGTAGAATTGTAGTCTATCCAAAGTAACTCCGATAAAGACCAGTTACGTTGGGTTAGGTATGCCATAGAAGTCCAATACTCTCAAAGTACACATGTTATTGTGAAGAAAAGAAACTGGTATTTACCAAATATATAGTTCTGTCTCGATATTGAAACTGAGCTCTAACTGAATCTCTGGTCAAACCAGCTTCTGGTCCGACGAGAACACGATCTTCTTGTAATAGTGTGTTTAGCAAGGTAGACTTCCCAACATTTGGTCTTCCTACAATCGCCAGTTGTAGCGGCAACTTAGACGACTCCTCCTCCTCCTCAATGGAAGCTTCCTCCCGATAACCTGCATCTACAAACAAAGGGAAGACAAAACAGGTTATACAAATAAGAGCCCGAGACAAAGACACTGAATTCGTCACCGAAAAGCTACTTAAGAAGGTGATGCAGCAGTTCTTATGCTAAAGAAAACAAAAACAGAAGTATGTGATTTAGGTCAACACAAAAAAATGGATGTCGCATAGGTAAATCAGAAGAGAGCGCACGCAAAACATCAAGAAGTACTTAATCTCCATTATAATAACTGTCTACGGAATGCAGAGAAAACAAACACCTTCGTTATGATCTCTAACTTTAAATCTCACTTGGTTCACAAACTATTGCTGATGTCCGGATGCATTAGATAATGGCAGCTAAAGAGAAACAAAAAGTCAAATCTATTGAGAGATGTCTTGTGTGAAAATTGTATATTTGGATGTTCACTAGCAATCAATACGATAGTGAACCAAACCTTATAAAGACTAGCAAAGTTTTCCTCGCGCACACAAATGAACGATACAAGTGGAAGTTGTGCAACTTGGAAGCAAAAAGGCAAGAAGGAAAATTACGAAAATATGTTCTGAAAGTTTTTCAGTGGAATAGATGACTCAGTTATCAAAGGAAAATCTCTTAGAGGTGGTTTCTTACCATTTACGACCCGCAGCATATGGTCCTCAAGCAATGGCTTTAGTGCTTCATAAAGTTCCGTCATACCCAATCCAGTCTCAGCAGAGAGAGCAATAGGATCCCCAAACCCTAACATATGAGCTTCACCAGCAGCAGCAGCAATAGATCCAGCACCATCATCAAGTGATTCGGATTTATTCATCACTACTATGGGCTTGATTCCAGGTGCATGCTTGCGCAACCACTTTCCAACATCCAAATCCATGGGCTGCAGTCCATCTCTAGTAGCAAATATCGACCAAAAAAGAAACTGTAGTCAACACTCAAAAGAACATAGAACAACAAGATAACAATACTAGCACATAAGTTTTACTTTCATCAATGAAGCCACATCTAAACTATAACAGAGCTCATAAAATTTAATCAACTTCTTCAACAATGACATGAGCCTGTTTCCACACAAAAAATTATAGAATTCAAGTCAAACATTCATTCCTTAAAAAATCCCAATGCAGAATAATACTTGCCTACGTTTCTTCACATGATTCAAATTCTCATAATGACTAAATTTACTTCCTTTTTGGATCTGATATGTTTTGCCTAGTTCATGAAACTATATGGCTTGGAAAACTAACAATTCCTGAAGCAAAAAGAAGGTTAGAACTCATCCATGAAACTAACCTTGCATCTATGAGGAAGAGAGCGAATTGAGACCTTGCCAACACATTTCCAGTCATTTCTGCAGTTCTTCTAAGAACAGAGCCAGAGGAAGCCTCCGCTTCTAAGCCAGCTGAATCCAACACCCTGAACCGTAAATCACTCAATTTGGCAATCCCTTCTCGTATGTCCCGTGTAACATGAGCAGTAGGAGTATTGTAAACAAGAGCCTCTCTCCGTCGTATTAAACTGGAACATCATGAAACTAACTCAACATGACGTAGCAGTTGTGTCTAAGCACTAAGGTCACCATGACAACTGCTACAAGTAAACACAGGCCATACACGTATAAGAAACACTAACCGATTAAACAGAGCTGACTTGCCTACATTTGGCCGCCCTATGAGAACTACCGTAGGTAGCAAGTTAATATCAACTTTTGTGAAATCAACTGACTTCTTCCTATCACTCGTAACTTTTGGTTTCTCAACAACAGCATCATCTTCAAAACCAGGAAAGAATTCCCCAAAGTCACTTCTCCCATCATTGCCCGAAACACAGACATCCACCAACACATCCTTGGTTGCTCGGGCCGACAAGGTGCAAAACCCACCAGTGTTTTGAAATGCAAATGATATCAAGTTGCAATCAACAAAACCCGGATGTGTTTTTCCAATGCCATTTGCACCAATCCTCTTTGGCAAATATCCTAATGACCAAAACATCACAAGCAAAATAACAAATTTAACAAAAACCCATGTTGTCAAATCCTATTATAGAGATTCACATCCTTCCCAGAACAACAATTCCATATCCTTATGTGATGGAACCACGCAACGGTATGGAACCATCAGTCAAATGGGTGTAAAATTACAGCATTTCTAGTTATTTTACCATGTTGGATACACCCATAATCCAGAGTAGTGTTCAAGAGTGCCCTGCCATTGTATAATCTGGGAGTTGAAGCACCGATGTGGTTGTGTTGAGTAGTAGTGCTAGAGATGATACCATAACCACGGCGAATCTTTCGGGGTAAACGGGCTCGAACCCACGAGTGAAACATCCCAAAGTGAGCTGTTATCACAGAAGATGTCTACATAGATGGTGAGACTGGTCCGGATTTAATCGGCCCCGCGAGTGGACGGTGGGACTGGTAGGATTAGTTCATATGCGCATAAGCTGACTAGACAGTTACTGAAAAAAAGAAGGTTCTTCTTCAATTGCATATAGATTAGAGAGGCTATATTGCACCTACAAATGTGTAATAAGTGATTGGTACGTGTACAACTGATATATACTGTAGATGCTCGAGCAGAAATGTTAGTGATTAAAATTTGAAACTCAACGGAATACCAAGTTCAAGAAATGGATGTGCGGTTGTGACGGAGGTGGACTACGGGGCGGAGGTAGCGGTGGGTGGCGGAGGAGGTCGATGATGGCGGTTCAGTGGTGCTTCTGGTGGGAAGAGGGTTTCACACGGTTTGGGAGAGAGAGAGAGAGAGAGAGAGGGTTTCCCGGGTGGAAGGCTGGTGTGAGAGAGATGTTCGCCGGAGGGGGATAGCGAGAGAGGGAGGAGGGGTTGGAATTCGTTTGTTTGTGCGAGAGAGAGGCGGTTCACAGAGCAACGAATACCCCTCGCAATTGGCAGCAGAAGGATTATGGGCCGGTGTTACTAGGGCCGAATACTAAACTCTCTGATGGGTTTGAACCATCGGATCATCAACTTTTTTTTACAGTATGATTTTTTATTTAGAGGGAAACTTATTAACGGCATAAACACGTTCTTTACGACAGTAACCAATCGCAATTGTTCAAAAGTGATATGAATGGTTTAGATTTTATTGAAACTTTTATCATTAAAATTCGGACAGTCCAGAATACTTCTGGACGGTCGCGATTTGCTCTGTAAACAACTATTCATGACTCTACCGTTAAAAAAAAAATTCTCTTTTTGTTTTTTTCTGATATTTTTATTCAAGAGATGGTTAGAACATTAGGCACAACATATAATTATTTTTGAACGAAAGTAGTAGTTGAATTAGGGTTGAGAAAGTTGAATTAGGCTTAATCCGGATTTATTTCATCACTAGTGATCTTGGAACAGTACCTCTCCCTCTCTGTGTGTGTTAATCTTCGTGTGAAGGAAATTTTTTTAAAAGAGGGGGGAAGAAAAAGAATAAGTAACTAGTAATTATCAAATGAAATGCACTTATTTATTCAATTATACGTTGTGTTGATGTGTATTCCTAATTTAGTTCTCATGCTCTTCTCTATCACAACTGGACTCAGGAGTTTAGTTGCGCCTTTCATGCATTTTCATCATTTCATTCGGATCTTTCCATATATAAACAGAGTAGCACTTCCTTTTCCTTCCAAATGTATGCACCAAAAAACCGTTTCTATTTAACTGAAGCATGTCTACCGCCTACATTCAGACACAATGTGCAAAAAGGGGGGGTTGGCGGGTTAGGATTAAACATTTCTGACACGAAACATGAAAATGACATGACTTGAGAAATACGAATTCTAAATGGATCGGGTTCGGGTTGAACATGCGAAACACAAAATTGACACGACCAACACGGTTACGAATCTGTGTTACAAATTAACACGAACATATATATAATATATGGTATATCTGTAATTCTATATAGAGTTGGACAACGGACACGATATCACGACATAAACTGGACACGAAGTTAACGGGTTAGGGTCGAACATTTCTAACACGGAAATAACACGACTCGAGAAACACGAATTCTAAATGGGTTGGGTTCGGGTTGAGTAGTTTGTGACACGAACCCGATTGATATGACACGTATACGATCCGATACGACCTGTTACCCAGGTCTGGGGGGGAATAGATACTGAAACGCTTAACGAGGACAGAACTATATGGTGCACATTCCAATCCTTTATTTCTTGCCACTGTTTGACATATTTGGCATGTTCCCTGCAAATCACATAGTAGTTTAGTCAGCACAGCAGATTCGTAATGCACACAATCCTACGATAACAGCCAAATGCTGCAAATTAAAAGCATAATATGAGTGTTTGTTGCAACTTAATTGCTAAATTCTCCTCACAAGATTAATCCATGGGGTGTTGCAGTAGACATGGAGGAGTTTTTGACACAACTGAAGAGTTTGCACATGGCGTTTCAGCAAATCACACATGACCCTTTGTTTTAGAGACAACTTTAATGACTTACAAATCTTCATCACTCTCAAGATTTAGACAATGGTTTTTTAAGGGAAAATTTCACCGGCCACTCCTCCACCAGACGAATGGCGTTCTCCTCCATCCTCCACCCGACGAACAACGGCATCTCCACCTCTTCCTATACGGCGTCCTTGTTGCAGTTATTCCCAGACGTTCAGAAGAGAAGAACGAAGATTTGTAGATCTGTAGAAGAACGAAGGTTTTTAGAAGGAGGAGAGAATAAAGGTTCGCAATTATTTTCTGTAATCCATGAAACAAGCTCTACAATGATCCTTATGACCGAAAGACTTCCTCGTCGAAGAACTATTCAAACTTCCAAACCTTCTTCACTCTTCAATCCTTTTATTTTTCTAAACTATTCTTCGATTATTTCCAATCACTATTAATCTTTTTTTTCGTTTTTATTTTTTGTAGATCTGTGATTGTTAATCGTGATTTTGTAATATTTTGCTGTTAATTGTGATTGTGATCTGGTCTATGATTTTGATTTCTAGATCTATGATTAAGTTTGTGACTCTGTTCAAACCCACGTCCGACCGAACCCAACTCGAGTCAATGAGCAATCGGTTCGGTTGTAACCCAACAAGTATTACGGTCAGACTCGGATGACCATTTTGACAATTGGACTAAAGTCGGATCGGGTCCAACCCAACTCAAAACTTGACAAAACCCGACCGATGGATAGCCCTACCACCACTTGATTGTAAGTATAGACCGCAACAATTACCCCAACAAGAGTACCATCCCCCCTTTAGACAAGAGCACCAAATTGCCCAAAATCCTCAACCAAATCAAACTCCACCATATCAAAATCCAATGCGTGGTGAAGTTTAGACAAGAAAATATTGCTGACGAATGGATGTTTGCAAACAATCCGAGAAGGAAACCCTCAAAGTAGCAGAAAACCCAGAAAGACAACCAAATGTGAAGGGAGGAAAGGAGGCTGCTGTCCCTTAAGGGACAGCAGGCTGCTGTGCCGGCCAAAACAGCATCATCCCAAGCCCGAAAACTTGATCCGAAACGTTCACTTGAAAGATCTCATTGCATACTATAGCCTTGCAAAAAATCAAGTCAATCGAGCATCGATAACCTAGTGAATGAATCACTCTTTTGCTTAATTTTTGGCTTAATATTTTGGACATTGATAATAACACTGTAAACAATTGATTTGTTCACTTGGTTGTCGATTATCAATCGACTTGATTTTTTTCAAGGCCATAGTATGTAATGAGATCTTTTAAGTGAACGTTTCAGATCAAGGTTTTGGGCTCGGGACGATGCTGTTTTGACCAGCACAGCAGCCTGCTGTCCCTTAAGACTTCCTCAAGACTTTGTGACCTAAGTCCAACTCCACAAAACTTTCAGGTATTACAATATGCCGGAAAATGAAAAATGTTGGTCGAGCAATGAAGCAAGTTCGGAAAATGAAAAATATTTTTAGACATATGAAGTAAAATGTTTTACCTGGTAAAATATTTTTCTATTCTTTTTCACAACGTAACATCAAACAATCAAAAAATATTTTACACCCAAACAAACGGAGCCTATACGACAATCTTGAAGACAATTGAAAGTGACCCCGTCCCTTTACTAATGGCATCAGAAGCAGAATTATTCCTTCATCGTGCGTTTTATTCCTATTTCCCCATCCAATCAAACATGAGAAAGGTATTCTAAATCTTTTTTCCTGTTCTTTTTCCTTGGCAAACTAAATCTTTTTTCCTGTTCTTTTTCCTTGGCAAACTAAATCTTTTTTCCTGTTCTCTTTCCTTGGCAAAAATCTTTAATCCAAGCACAATGGAGTGATCTCCATTTCTGAAAGCAGTTATTTTTTTGAAACTCCTTTCTGAAAGGAGTTCATCTCTATTAAAAACCTCATTTTTGGTTTGATTGAAGTAGTGGGGAGGATTTTTCCCTCAAGTGGCAAACCACATGTTTAGGGCTAACTTTTATTCTCACAAAAACTAATCAAGAGTTCTCCTCCTCCCTTTTTCATGTAAAATATCTCATAGTAATTTTTAGTCACAACATTTTTTGCAAACCAGTTAATCATCTTTCCTCCTTTCTTTGTTTTTTGGGAAAATTTCAAAATAGCATTTGACCTTTCACACGAATCACGTATAGGCACCTGACCTTTTAATTAATATTATCAAAAAAATACCTGATCTATTTAAAAATCTATCAATTTTCCACCTGCCATTAACTTTTCATAAAAAACTGGCGGAAATGCTGAAATGTCCTACATCTGGTCATTTAGAGGGAAACCAATTTACAATTTCGAGAAAAAACACATTACTCTACTGATTTTTCCCACCAAAACCCACCTGTGAGGCCATAGACTTCCAATAACAATTATTTTTACTTTTTCGATAACTTTTAGTTTTGTGAAACTGTATCTATAATGTTATGATTTTTGTAGTAGACAGTATTTATGATTTTCTGTTTTAATATGTTTGAAAACTTGGCTAGTTTGGACTTGGATGAATGAAATATGTAGTAAGCTGGTACTGGTATTTTGGATGGGCATGTGGTCCATAAACTAGTTATGGTATTAAGTTGGTACTGCTATTTTGAATGGGCATTTGGTCCATAAACTGGTTATGGTATTAACTTGTTATTGTAGTGGTTTGTTATGAAAGTAATGCTTACATACAAGATTTCTTTCTTATTATTGTAACTGTTTGTTTTTGTTGAACTGGTTATTGCACATTTTGGGAGTCAAATTTGTGTACCATTTTTTTCGGCGGAGCTTGAGATGGTGTGAAGCAAATGAAGGAGAAGAATGAGATGTTTGGGGATTTTGGGATATCCCCATTCCACTTAATTTTTTCTATAATTTTTTATTTTGTTCTTATTTGCATTTTTTTCATGTTTTTTAGTTTTGCACCTCACTTTTTTTGTTTTCTAATTTGTCTCGTCAAGATGAATCGAAAAAGTAAAAATATACGGGAAGTTAGAATAGGAGAAAAGTTATATTCATTTTGTTATTTTTCCTCTCTTTCTAATTTCAATTGGAATGCAAAGAGGAGGAAAACTTTTTTTTATTATTTACAAAATGGAGAAAATTATATTAATGACAATCCAACGGCATTTTTTTTTCATTCATTAATCCTAATTTACTCTAATTAGGGGGACTTGGGGAAGGGGGATGAGTGTTTATGGGAATCGAACCCTGCCCATGTGCATGAGAGTATAAGGGAGGCGCCAACTGTACTCCACTCTACTTGCCAGCGGCATTCACATAATAGAATTCATTACAAATATCTTGAACAAAGTCAAACTAATCATCTAACTATTGTAAAACGAAAAAACATAAGGCAGTTGATGTCTTTTACCATGACACAGACGTTGAGTCTGACGTAAATAGCAGCACTCACAATCTACTATATATTCTCATCTAGAATCAGCAATCTCAATGAGATAAAGTACTAGCCAAAAATAAAAGACAACAAATACTCAGATGATTAGATGAACTTTAACCAAGTATAAACGTACTAATGAACTCCAAAATCTACAAATTTGACAAGACACGACGAGTTGACTCGCCAAAAATATTATGTAGGGTAAGAGCACTATTCGCACAGATATAATTGTGAAGCAGCATTCTTCCTTGAAAGAACTGATCTACAGACGAAATATTTGTTTAAAGACGAAACTAACAACTCTTGAGAAGACGAGAGACAAAACTCTTACAGACCAAACAACACGTCGTTGATCTGAAGAGACGAAAGGAAAACAAAATAAAGACAGAACAATAAAAGAATATGCTTAGAACTACTAGCATGACCTTTCGGACCGAGCTTCGACTTCAATTCTCACAGTGTCATGCACTCACAAATAAAATCGCTCGAAACAAGATGCATTATGAACTCTCAAGTATGCGGTTTGAAAGTTATGTAATTGAAAGCAAAACACTTCGCACACTATGACACTAAAAGAACGTTTAAAACCATATGGGGAAAAAGGGAGAAGAGATGAGGTAAACTTTATATTTTTCCTTCTTCTTTTCCCCCTCTCTTCCATAAGTTCCAAAGAAATATTTAATGTGTTCAACTTATACGTGAATTTTGAATTTCTGATAACTTGGTTCGGTTATCATATCTCATCTTCTATAAATTACTAAAACAATCTTCATTCCTATGTACATTTCAGCCATTTTATCACATCTCCGTTCATATTATAGCCACATAGAACTAATCCAGTCAGCCAACGACCTGTGAGAGTATCTTATTTGAATAGAGATCCAACTTCTTTGTATCCGTGGACCGTGCAGTGTACCTCTGCACTACAGAGCTGTAATGCATTATCATGACTGTCCATCTTAACAACTAATAATACAGTTTTAAGAAAGACTTCAAGACAAATTATTCAGTGGTCATAGGGTATCAAGTGGCAGTGCCCCCGAGATCACTGAATAACAATAAGTCTATGAGTACATACATAAATTCATGGACAAACGTATTTTAGACCCGTCTCGGGTCCTAAAAAAATGATCTAAACCGCTTTATTCAAAATAGTTTGTTTACGGTTCTTGTAAAAAATTAACAAAATTCGATATCGGTAAAAATGTTTACAAAATATCCAACTTTACTTGAGAATTCAGGCCTGAATTTTGTAGCAAAGGTGGATGTTTCGTAAACGCCTTTACCGATATCAGATTGAGTTGATTTTTTTACAGGAACTGTAAAATAAAACTATTTTGAATAAAATGAGCGGCTCAGATCTTTTTTGCAAGACTCAAGACGGATCCAAAATACATATATACGCAATGTATGCACACGAGTGTATGTACCTATAGCAGCACTCCATTATTACTCCCATCTCAAACAGGTCAAATAATCCCCAAGACCATATTTCTCACTTTTCATTGGCCAAAGATATCCGGTTTGACTTTCCTCCATAGCCACGCACAGTAGATTCTAAACGCAAAGGTTAGACTCACACCCATATTTTTACTACAACATTCGCCAAAATTCGAGGGTCTAATAAAACCCTTTCCTCTCTCTCTCTCTCTCTCTCTCTCCCCCCAATCCATCTCAAATTTCCTTCCTGTTTTCTCGTCAAAATTCTCCAAAACCATTGCTTATCTGCAAATTCCCCCAACCCAATCACGTACACGTGCTCAATTACGGATATGAGCATCACCGACGAGAAACCCTAGTTTTCCGGAAAACCCTAATCTGGGTTTTCCCACTCTGATTTCGCTTGCAATTCCGTAAACCCAGCTTCAATTTCCGGACTAATTACTGTTCTAGTCTACATATAGACGCATTTTGAGGAGTGGAGTAGAGGAGAGAGAATGGAGGGGACAACGCACCCGATACCGAGGACAGTAGAGGAGGTGTTCAGCGACTTCAAAGCCAGAAGGGCTGGCTTAATCAAGGCTCTTACAAATGGTTCGTGTTTCCTTCTTATACATGCACACGCACATAGTATATAGAGCCGCCCTGAGCTCAAGCTCGGCGCTTTAGGCCACCGAAAATTTACAAATGTTAGGGCCCTCTTTGGTACTCCTCCTTATACTAGTCCGACCAAAAAGGGGTCATCTTGCAGGTTCTGCGTGTATGTATCGCATAGGCTGCCTTGAAAGCCTTTGTCTTGGAGAATTTTTGTTTTGTCTTTGTCCGAGTTTTGAGTCCAATTGTTTAACTTTTCCAGTTGTGGAAAGATTAGGAACAAAATTTTATGAACCTAACTGACATACGATTTGCATTTTTTTTGAATGTTTTGCGGGGCTTGCTAAAAATTTGGTTCGTATATTTCATTTTTTCCGTTTGAAGGACCCAGTAGAAATAAAGTTTTTTTTTATTCAGAACCGAAAATAAGTTGAGTGGAACCGATAAGATTTTTTTCAAAATATATATATATTTTTTTTGGCATGATTCTCTCTCTCTTGGGCCCACTTTTTTGTTTTTTTGTTTTTGTTGTTTTTTGAGTTTTCCAGTCCTCCAGTACAAAATTGGAAAAAAAAAAGTTTACTTTTTTCCTTTTTGAGTTTTCCAGTCATCAATCAACATGTTTTATTGATCAAATTAGAAAAAGAAGTTAAATAACAAAAAAAAAAAATTCGAAGTTTATTTTTCTCTTTTTTCCCCCTATTTTTACCAAAATATGGTAGTTTTTTCGTTTCTTCAATTCCTTTACGAACTCGAAAAATACTTTTTTTCTTAATATTAACTGAAAATAATTTCACTTGAGACGAAATGTCTTGAAAAATAACCCTCTTCCCCTTGTCATTCGTTTTTTACTTCCCCTTTTGATTAATTGGTTTCACTTTTTGTGATATGCAGAAGTTGAGAAGTTTTACCAGCAGTGCGATCCTGGTGAGTCCCTGTTGTTTTTTCCCTGTTTCCAATCTTACTATGCAGGAATTAGATCTTATAGCCACTGTTGACTAGTAATTGTGGATTTTGTTGTGAATTTTAGTGACTTTTAATGTCTTCGTCGAATGATTATGACATTTTGTAGGCTGAAAGTGTTAAATTGCGCGTCCATAGGGCTCGCTCCCATTCTCTTCCTGTGTGTCAGACAGCCAGAGACATTTGCTTTAGTCAATCCTGTGCATTTGCATGGTTCTAGGTGTTTTGTATTTTGCAGTATTTTGAGTATTTTTTTGCATGTTGTAGATAGGGCTGAAAAACTTGTCAATACTATGCGAACTAAACAGTCTCTTCCTGAGAAACTGGACGTAATAAGAAGTTTCTGAACGTATTTTCCACTGTATATGATGTCAAATCGATACTTTGTTGGAGAGGTCATTGATTCATTACTAGGAGCGGCTTATCATATTGTTATTAAGAAGAGTAACAGGTTGTTTTTAATGGTTAGTTTGGTTCATCCTGTCATTGGTAAGGAGAGTTACTTAGACGCTGTTACTGTCACTATCTAATATGACTGTAAGTTTTCCTTGCACATTCCGTAAGAACACATGTTTGCTGCTGTTATTAAACTTGACTGTTCTATGATGTGGTTGGCTGCAACAGGCATGGCCTGTTGTTAAAAGATTTTATTGGCATTGTTAATAAATTATCTTCTTGTGGTTTTTAGCGTTTGGGCATCTGGGCACATGTTGCAACGCTTACATTGCATGCATGGCCACTGACACTAGGTAGGGCTAGTTGTAATCATGAACCAGAGAGGTGAATGTTCATTTTGGAAGAGTGATGACTTGTGCATTTTGATGCTTAGCATTACGTCTTGATTTTTGTATAGTATATGGGAAGATATGAATTGACTAATGAATTACTAGTTGATCAGTGGTGTACCTGTCTATACTACGCAATTATGTATTACGTGCATTATGATTTGTAAGCTTTTCAGTTCCTGGGCTTATGATTGGATGTTATGCTCCTTTGGCTGGTTTAAACACTGAATTATGTAACAATGCTTGTGACAAGTTTTAGCAGAGTGGAAAGCCAGGATGTGCGTAAGATCACCAGTTTTTGAAATTTTATGTTCTTCCTCCTGATGCTCTTTCCTCAATAATTTTATTTTTTATCCCCTGAAGCAGTGCAAGTCGATGTTCTGGACCTCTGGTTGTTTAAGGGAACAGTTTATTTTTAAAATCTGATCATAGATCTTCATTTAGTTGTTTTACCAGCTGCTATTTGTTTTCTGTTAGTTATCTTACACCACTTATGGTTGAGTTGCAACACGTTTCAGAATTGACTCCAGAAAAGTGATCTCAATAACTATGGTGCTAGAAGAATTAAGGTTGACTTCAATCTTAGTTACTTAGTAGAGTTTTGTTGATATTAATGTTACAAATTACTTATCTCTTGAAAATCTTGAAAGAAGGCCATCCTTGTTGGGAGCGAGGGATTTCTTTAAAGGAAACTTAAAGCACCAAGTGTGTCCATTTTTTTTTTCAACTTTTAACTGCTGTATAGTTGCTGGTGATGCGTTACATAATTCATAATATATTCGTCATTATGTTGGAAAGAGTGCGAATTGGGAAATTTAGGGATGCATTCCATTGATTTCTCTTAGTCATATATATTTCTTGCAGAAAAGGAGAATTTGTGTTTGTATGGACTTCCAAATGAGACATGGGAAGTCAACCTGCCTGTTGAGGAAGTGCCTCCTGAGCTTCCTGAGCCAGCGTTGGGTATAAACTTTGCTAGGGATGGAATGCAAGAGAAGGACTGGTTATCACTTGTTGCAGTTCACAGTGATTCATGGTTGCTTTCTGTTGCATTCTATTTTGGTGCACGTTTTGGGTTTGGCAAGAGTGAAAGGTAATACCGTTACTGGAAGTTTACAGGATATTCTAGAAAGTATGTCTCTCGTTGTCTATTGTCTTTTTTGTGACCATAAAGTTAGTATGTTTGAATGTAATTGTTACCTTTACAGGAGGAAAAGACATTTTTATTAGAAGTATATGCAGCTCGCTTTGGATCTATTTGGTTTGCTTCATGCCATTTGCAGTAATTTGTTCTTTCTGCATATTCATGGAGCACCGGTGCTACACCTTGACTCTTTCTGTTTTGCATGTTTGTGTTGTTTTCCAATTTCCATTGTTGCGTTGTTTGTTTCCAGACAGTCTCCCTTGGTTATAGCTCTAATATTGTAGCTCCTTCTGTAAGTTGTAATCTTAAATTGAACAAGGCTTTCCCTGGAAGAACTTTTTGTAACTTTCTTAGTACCGATTCCATCAGGTACACCAATTCCATCGGGTACCAAAATCACATGCATCTGTAACTTTCTTAATCAATTTGGGCAGCAGTGTATGTTGTAGTTGCTTTGATGGTCACACCTTTTTCCTTTATTTTTATTTTTTTATGTGTGTGTTTGGTGTGTGTGGGTGGGTGGGTGTATGGCTCTCTATTCTAGTTATCAACTCTATTCAATCTTATTTGCCTCCTGATAAGAACTGCCTTCTACGAACTCTGTTTCAATTTTCTTTCCACTTGCATGCTATATGTACATTTACCTTGCATATATTATCATCAAGAACTACTATCTCTTTACCTCGTATAACCTCATAAACTGATGATTATGCAGTTAAGTAATATTTACGACATGGTGCATCAATACATGGCTGATACCAAGTATTAAGCACTGGTGAATTCCGTGAAATGAAGTCAGTTGTGATCATAATTTTATTTCACAAGATCAACCTTTACCTATTTTAGACAACAGTTTGTAATTATTTGGTATTTCTACTTGTAAAAATAGTTGGCAAAGTGCTACTCTCAATTTACCTTGCAGTAAACAATTATTTTGTCTTCAGTGTACAGGATGTAATGATTTTGCATTGTGAGAACTTCTAGATGAGAGCATTCATAATTGCATACACAATGTAAAACACTGCCCTCACTCTTTAGCATTCCCTAAAGAAATTGTGGTTATTTCACTATGTTTCTGCCTCTTTGTTTATGAACGTGAAAATTTGAAAACATTTATTGCAGGAAGATTTTTGCTTAAAGGTCTGACATTTGGATGTTTTATACATTTTACTATTTTCCTGGTGGTTGAAGTCATAGCTTAGAATTGAATTTTTTGTCTGGTTCCAGCTTCTTTCTTATTTGACTCTCAGATTGTGGATGGACTGCCCTCCCTCATTAGCATTCCCAATAGAAATTGCGATAAATTAGCCATGTTTCTGTCTCTTTGTTTATGTTTTGATGAATTTTTCGCGGTACCAATTTCTTTCCATAGCTTCTTTGACTCTGAGATTGTAAATAGCCTGCTTTGCTGGGGAGATTTTCTCCTTGAGGGTGTGTATTGGTTTTTTTTTTTTTGCTGGGGAGATTCCGTGCAATACACTATTCTGTGATATCTCTGCCCTTGTAGATATTGAGTCCCCCTATACAGGAGAAAATAAACAAAGTTGATGTAGGTCCAGTTGTTCCTAGAATTGGCACTATGTTGTGTGGAAAACCTTTTGTCTTGTTTCTTATTTTTGTTGATGGGTGGATATTAACACACTTTGCTCATTACTGCTATATGCATTTTGGCTTCATGTACTTTCTCTTGTACAGGGGTTCGACCCCTCTTATAATTGTTGGTAAGAAAAGATCCAAAATTTCATTTCCTTCTGATTGCACCTTCAGGGGCCACATTTTTTGTTTTCCACTCGGTTCATCTATCTTATGGAGTCCTCCTCTCCTGTTTTGAAGATCACATGGCTGTAAATGTTGATTAACTAATACAAAGTTTGTGCACAAAAACCACTGATGTTTGAGGAACCTAGTAGCATATCATTGGGGTGCGCTTGATGCATGTTATTAGCAACTGTTGCTTGTGTGCAAATTCTTTCTTTTCTGTTTGCTGTTCTTCCATTTCTTCCGCTTTTCTTCTGGGCAGTGACAGAGGTCAATATTAGGGGCAGGTTTGTGATTGCACAGGTGACAGGTAGCAGGTCTTATATTTTGACCCCCAACTCTCCTGTGAGTAGAACTTCATAGGAAGTGAGGGCTTCTGGATTTTTGTCCCAAAAAGGGAAAAAAATGGTCTGGATTTCAAGTAATTCCCTGTTTTAAAATTTTATTAGGTTGACAGTTTTCTGGTCGTAAACACAGCCATCAGTTTGGCATGACAGCCTGATATATCAGCATAGCATATGAGTTGGTGAATAAGCAATTAGGGAGAAAACTTAATTCACCTATAAGTTTCCTCATTTTTTTAGTCCATTGTTGCATCAGCATTTTTACAATAGGAAGCAGTAACTTGTTTTAAGAAGTCATGCGACTTGAAGTGTGCATAACATAGTTGTCATGATGCTCATGTTTTTTTGATTGTGGTATGGCCACAGAGATTATTTTGCTGCCAAAATAAAACAAGGAAAGGATTTGTGTGAGATTCATTCCAATCTTCTGCAATAATTTCGACTCAAGCTAGTAAAAGAAAGCTTTGTTGAGCTGGTATGACACTTGCGAGAAAGCCTTCATTTGCTCTTTCTGACACAAGCGTGGATTTGTTAGTAGGTAACTGTAGGAATGCATGCCATTAGCCAGAGAACTTGAAATTTATACATGAACTTGTGAATTGTGTGCAAATCTTATTAATTAGCAATCTTGATTGATGTTATTTTTCTTCCCTTGAAGTGCTGTGGAGGTGCTTTGTTCTTGCAAATTGTGGTAATTTTTTTTTGATATGAACTAGTGTTATCATCTTGTTCAGAAGGCTGTAATTGGAAATTTAGAGAACAGATGTACCTGTGGAGTGGAATTTGAATAGTATGTCCTGCTGTTAACACCATCCGATATGAGATGTTACTAGTTTTTAAGGCTGATCTTGTAACCTCATCGTGGGCAGTTCCCCAACTCTCCTGACTTTCTCTTTTCCTGGTGTAGTTTGTCTTTCTTTAACAGTAGGTTTAGATCAGGTTGTTTTAGGATATGTGGCGTGACTATTTAGTCTTCTGTTTTTCAAGGACTGTTCATTTTTTCTCCTATTTGAAGGTCCTGGGCTTATTTTCACCTGATGTGGCTATGTGGGTGAACATACTGTTATCAGGCCATCACCTGTACCATTTTTTTTTTTTTTGATCCACATCACCTGTACCATTTAATCACATATATTCTGGACAAATACCAGACTGAAGTTGCAGATTTAAATGCTAATTCACCAGTAATGATAACCGAACTTGGCTCGATAAACGTTGCAGTTGTCTCAAAAAAACAGGAAGAAGGCTTCTTTTTGCGTATACACTTGATTCTGATCTCTTTGGAATTGGCATTTTCAGGAAGAGGCTTTTCCAGATGATAAATGATCTCCCGACTATATTTGAAGTTGTGACAGGAAACGTTAAGCAACCAAAAGACCAATCCGGTCCCCCCAACGCCACCACCAAAAGCAAAACAAGTGGGAAGATGGTAAATTGGCCTTTTTACCTAACAGGTGTTCCTTTTCTGCATATTTTCGACTTCATTTTGCGATAAATCATGTTCTCTTCTCTCTCTCTCTTTTTTTTTCCTTTGCTGCTTACATAAAGCAGTCTCGGCCTGAGCCCCAGCCCAAGGCAGTGAAGATTTCCCCTGCGCCTCCCAAAGAAGAGGATGACAACGGGGAGGAGGAGGAGGAGGAGGAGGAAGAAGAAGAAGAAGGAGAAGAACAGGGAGCCACGCTCTGTGGTGCTTGTGGAGATAACTATGCAAACGATGAATTTTGGATCTGCTGCGACATCTGTGAGAGATGGTTCCATGGAAAATGTGTGAAGATTACGCCTGCAAAAGCGGAGCATATCAAGCAGTACAAGTGCCCAAGCTGTAGTAGCAAGAGGGCTAGGGTTTGAAAATCTAGGTTCTGAAGCTGGAGAATGAAACGTTAATCAAAACTGAAGGACGGAGTTTAGAACTTTTTCTCTGTTGTACTATTGTAATGTGAAACAAGGCAAGGTAATGAACCATCTTTAGAAGTTACTGAACTTAGAATACCTGTTGATGGGATTTGATTTGTGCTATGAAATTTATGTGACCTGTGTCTAGGGACTACGGTTTTCTTTGTGAATTATGCTTTAGCAGTTGCTGGCAAGAAATTTTCAGAGGTTGTTGCACTTCTTTCAGAGTTTGATTGTGCATGCATTTGTTTTGTAATGGTTTGCTTGGGGCCTTGGGATATAACAGTTTTGTGCTACACTCTGTTTGGTTGTCAAGAAAAGCAAGGGAAAGGGCTTGCAAAATGAAAATAAGTTCTTCTATTTGAATGGTGTGTCACTATACAACAGTTTAGCCATATAGCAGAAATTGAAATGTCAAAAAACCAACACCACTAACCTCACCAGTAGTCATTGCAAGAACACTGTCCTTGGCTAAAACTATGAAACCTGTTATTGTCCCTAACAATAATCTCTCTCCCCTCCAATGCTGAAATCATCTTTATAGCCATATGGCAATCCCAACAGACTCTCAGATTCTTCACTACCCTGATCACTGACCCTGGTTCACTAACAAGTAGAGCAAAAGCAATAGCCAATTTCTCACTATGAGTCCCCACCATCTCTTCCTTTTCTTCCTCCTCAACATCTCTCAACGCACAGCTCTTATCAGCTATATATCCAGCAGCCCTCATCTTCTTCCTCAATTCCGTAAGTAACTGATAAATATCACTAGATCTTTCGTGTAGTCGGTCACCAACTATAAACTTGTGCATCTTGCCACCATATTCAACCCAACTCCATCCAGTTGTCTTTTTCACTCCCCCTTCTCTCATTGCTTTTCTCACCCTCTCAACATCTTCCCACCTCCCTTTAGAAGCATACATGTTCGAAAGTAAAACATAGTTCCCAGAATTTTGCGGTTCTAGCTCAAAAAGTTTGTTTGCAGCAAGCTCGCCAAGGTCAGTCCTTTTGTGGATCCGGCTAGCATTTAAAAGTGATCCGTACACCCCAGCATGGGGGCTCATTGGCATTCTTTCAATTAATTCCTTTGCTTCATCCAACTTACCCACACGGCCTAACAAATCAACCATGCACGCATAGTGATCTACTTCTGGATCTTCAATTGAATCAAACATTTCACGACCTTCTTCTAATAAGCCACTGTGGCTGCATGCTGTTAGGACACCGATATAGGTTACACGATCCGGTTCAATGCCTTCATCTTTCATCTTCAACATTAGTTCTAGAGCTTCAGAACCATGACCATGGGCTGCAAACCCCGTGATCAAAGTGTTGTAGGAAACCACATCTCTTGTTGCCATTTCTTGGAAAACCTTTCTGGCGTCTTTCATGCACCCACATTTGGAGTACATAAAAATCAATGAATTATTCCCCGAAATGCTCAACTTTATTTGGTTTTGGGTGATGAAATTCACCACCCAGTTGCCTAATTCTAAAGCTCCAAGATGTCCACATGCTGAGATAACACTAACCATAGTAACCTCGTCAGGTTTTGATTCCTTAATTGTGGCCATTTCTTGGAAGAGTTCAATTGCCCTAGCTGATTGCCCATTTTGAGCATAACCAGCAATCATTGAGTTCCATGACACAACATCCTTCTCAGACATTCTCTCGAACAGCTCTTTAGCTGAAATCAGGTCACCAACACGTGTATAACCCGAAATCATCGTGTTCCACGCGACAGAATTTTTATGCACGCCCAACTCATCGAAAATCTTTCTAGCAGTCTCAAGGCTTCCACATTTTGCATGCATATCAATCAGTGCTGTCTTGACAAAGTAATTCAGATGGACGCACTTCTCATCCATCATGTTGAAAAGTGATTCTGCAAGACAAGGATCACCCCGCGATGAACATGAAGAAATAACCGAGACCAATGTTGTCTCATTTGGTTGAAACCCTGAATTCACCATCTCAGTGAATAGTCGTATAGCCTCTTTGGCAAACCCATTTTGAACATAACCAGAGATCATCGCATTCCACGAGACAATGCTTTTCTCAGGCATCTCGTCAAAAACCCTCCTTGCGCTCTTCAAATCCCTCATCTTCGAAAACCCAGTGACCATCGCAGTCCAAGAGATAACATTCTTCTCAGGCATCAAATCAAACAGTTCGCATGCTTCAAATCCACATCCCCAACTCCAATAACCCGAAATCATGGAGTTCCAATCCACCACCGTCTTCTCACACATTTCATCGAACAGCTTACGTGCAACCTCAACCGGACCATACTTCACATACACACCCATCATCGCGTTGCGTACATACACATCACAACCATAACCCATTTTCAGAACATGAGCATGTAGCTCAACCGCGGCCTTACCCACCGATTTCATCAACATGGGGTATACACAAACATCAGGCCTCACCCCAAAATTTTGCATTTGACAAAAAAGAGTGATCACATCACTGTGGGCACCCGTTTGGGCGTAAAATCTGAGCATGTTTGTGACGACAAGGGCATTAGGATTTGGTGCAGAGTCGAAAATGAGGCGGGTATAGGGCGGTGGCGCGTGGAGGCGCGTGCAGTGGGCGATGAGATAGGCGGCCCAGTAATTGTGCTGGTGGAGGTTGTGGCGAATGGTTTGTGCGTGGAGTTGTTTTAGATGATTTAGAGTGCTTAGCTTTAGTGCAGTGGTGCATGGATGTGACATGGGAATGGGATGTGGGAATTTCGATATGAAATCTTTGTGAGAATAATATTATTTGCAAACTTTTCCGTGAAGAAGGTTTTACGGAGCTTAATTGTGCACGTCCAAAGTATTTTTGGACAGTCCGAATAAATAATCAATTTCAATCTCAACCATTAATTGTCGAAATGGACGGATGAGATTGTACGGAGCCGTAAAGAACTTATTCACGGCTACTCCCTTGGTGAATAAGTTTCAATCTTTGTGGTCATAACTAACTTAACTGCCCGTGGCAAAGTTACTGGAATGCCCCTTTATACCCAGAGGACCCACACTTGTGTTGCTATCTCAATTCTTTAGGTGGCCCCTTTTTCTGTGGTCTTCAAGGGTGTTTTATTAGTTTCTTAAAAAAAAGAACTTTTTAAAAAGAAATAATTTTAAACTCAAAAATTATGTGTTTACGCAAATAATTTTTTTATCAATATAAGATCTTTTAAACAGTGCAAAAAAAATTAAAAAATTATTTTTTATTTTCATTATATTTAAACTTGAAATTAACTTCTTTTTGAAAAAAAAAGTTTAAAAAGAAAGCGAAATGGCACAGTAATTTAGTGCAACTCTTTTTCTTTTTTCTTTTTTTAAATACTAATTCAACTGTTTGAGCCAATTTACGCAGACCTTGAACAATTTTAACGAACCAAACCCACCACCCAGATTGGTCCAAAAAAGGTTGATAGGAGTCATAGGACATGAGAAATTTTAAACTCGAAACTTTAGAAGGGCGATAGTCCAATAGTAAATTGTTCTCGAAGACATAGCATCTAATGCTGGGGGTCATCTTTCATACAATTTCCAGACTATACTATCTTTTTATGATTTTGTAGATTATGATTTCATCGTTATACGTATCGCAGTAACACAACAATTATCTATAAATCTTTTCTAACAATATATTCTTTCCCTTAACAAGTTCTTCACAGCAACCTTAAATTCGTTGGATTAGTCCATTGATATATCGATCAATTAAACCTCAATTGTAACGACCCGCTCCATTTTTGTACAATATTGTCTGTTTTGGACGCCCAAAATTCATAAACTACCACAGGATGAACATGCTTAACTGTGAAGTTCCTATGCGTTTTGGCCTCGCCCTCATCGCTTTAAAAGGCCTTGTACAAGTAGGATGGATCTTTTCTTATAAACCATGACTTGCCCCCTCTTGTCCGGACGAAGCTGCTTCCTGCAGTACCGCCGGCCACCGGAAAGCGGAGTGTCACATCAATTATTTTCTAGGTACGCACCGAGTAAAGAAAACATCAATCCAATTCTCACTTCCATAACTGGACATAATGTCCGGTGGTTCATGGACCAAACCTCAATTATTTCCTGAGGCCTGTTGAATAATTTTGCTAGCTGCAGAATGAGGTTTGGAAGTGATCAAATCAAACTATGAATTATTAAGCTGTCAAAAAACAAATGGATATGTACAATCCAAACATGTCCTTATCGTTTGTACAACTCCAATTAATGAACATGCATTAGCTTGAAAAATAATGAAATAATTATGTGACTTCTTCTCACACTTATTAATTATGTAACACCAGAACTCCATCTCCCACATGTTCTATGAATTTATCAACAGACACTCTGCTGACATAGAACAAATTAATGTAGAATGGAATGAACTTCAATAATGTTTTTATTTTATTTTATTTATAGTGTTTTTCTTTCAAGGATGTAAGATTGATTGATTACCAAAGATGAATAAAAAGAGTGTTTGTTTAGAGGTCATGTGACTCACGTTAATTGCATGTCCTACGAAACTGGTGATCAGATCAGAGTAAGACTCAAAATTTATAGTATTTCGATGCATATTCACATATTTTGCGAAAAGGAATTATGTATACGCTTTTTTTGCATGTATCTGATCCAATATTTTTCACACGTCGAGACTATATATGCACCTTTTGCACATTTTAACAAGTGTTGTATCTCCGAAGGTACCATAAAAACTATTTACCTCTTAATTACTTACAAAATTCAGCGTTGTGCGTTCAGTAATGCTAAAAATCTTGAAATTTATAACGGAAATTTCGGGAGCTATTGAAATAAAACGCTAAAACCAATTAACTCAACTGCCACATCAAATTTGTAAACTAAATTTATTTATTTTTAATCACCAAAAGGGTGGGAGGAGACAGCTAGCGTAACAATCCTCTCGGGCGTGATCATAAGGGCTCTCTACCCGTCAATAGAATATCCAATACAGCCATAGCTACTTACTGTGAAGAGAAATTATCACCACGGCACCAACTAGGTATAAGATGGCATAAGTACCACCCTATCACCATGGAGATTTGGAGACTCCGCTAAATTAAGTTTGGAAGCTATAGCTAAGACATGGCCTGCTACTAATATTCGATAGATAGAGATCGGTACCCGGCCCCTAGCCTAGCCATACAAAAAGAATGCACGTGTTAAAAGTCCGCGGAGCATGTTCTTCGTACTTAACCCACCCAAATTGGATTGGATTAGATTCCACTTATATATATATAATCTGGAAACGTCATGCCATTTCCTACCGGACAAAAAATACTCATCTTTGACTTGGTAGGAATCCGAAAGAGAAAAAGGAGTTTTGGGGCCGACCAGGTAACACATGACAGTATCAGTTGGCGATTCAGTCGTCCAAACGTATTTAATTTGGACAGCCCGTATTTACTCTCTCTCTCTCTCTCTCCTCTCACCCGTGCGATCACTCTCTCTCTCTTTTGTTTCTTTAAAATTCGAACCGTTCAAAACACGTTTGGACGACTGGAATCACCACCCACCCGGCACCCAAAAACTTCTCGAGGAGTAGAGAGAGGTCCAAAAACTAATAAAGATAGGATGAGAATAATTGAGAGGGACGTGATTTTATTTATCAATAAGTCCAGTTACTTGTTTTTTTTTTGGGGGGGGGGGGGGGGGGGACGTGATTGAAAGAGGTGGGGTGGTGTGTGCGGCCCAAAAAAAAGTGTTTGTGGGGTGGCCCTAGCTAGCTGAGCTCTCGCCCACATGCTTTTTCATCATCTCTCATCTCAATATTTATAGAGTACTAAAAAAGAAAGAAGCAGGACTGGGACATTGATTTTACTAATCCCAACTCCTTGAACAACAAACTTTTACTTCTTCCGTCCGGATTTAATAGTTTTTTTTAGAGTTGATGTCATTTTTCGATCGATTATATCTTCCAGTTTTATAATGTTTTACATGATTTCGAAAATATTGTATTATAGAACTAATCGAGATCTATCAAACAAGATCCATATTCGATATGAAATTCATTACGGATTCAAAAATATAACCCATTTTTTAACTAGTTAGAAAAAAATTAGGAACAATTAAATCCAGATGGATGAAGTATTACTCAGTACTGAGATTTGAGTCACCGTGTCTTCTTCTACATGCTCAATGTTGTCCATATTCTTTTTTCTAAACAGATAGATACACATTTACACCTTCAAATCAGATCCAGATCTTGAGAAGAAATTAATTGGCCTCTCTTGCAAGGTAGGAGTAAAAAATCTGTGTGGATTTGGCATTGGGATAAAAAAATAACTCCCTAGGGTACTTAATGAAGGCGATGGAATAAAACAGTTGCATGCGACGTATTACGTTAATGAGAATTACAGCAACGTACAAGATTCTTTTTAATAGTATGCGCGTCAGTAACAGTTCGCTAAGCTGAGTTATAAGATTTCACATTTGACCTATCCGTGTTGAGATTGTATACGGGTAACCAATTAGATAACAGCCCAACTTGGTTAATAGCTTTCTTTGATGATTAGTGATATACTTTTGTTATGATTAATTTACAGCCCAAAGCTAGTTTCATTAGTTATGCTTTTTCTTGATCATGTTTCTACTTTTTCACTTCTGCCCTCTTTTCTTCTTGAGTTATTGTGAATGAAAGCTACTTTCCATGATAATGAGTCAAAAGTACTATCCATCCATATCAGATAATTAGTATTGTTTTCCTTATTGCTTTAATTTACTACAATTAACATTGTTAATTTTAATCATTATGTGCTATGCAAATGGTTAAAAGGCTGTAATCCAATTGACTCTTTGGGCCAAAAGAGTCAAGTCGTTTGATTGACCACCAACATCAAATAGGCATGCAGCATGTACCAAAAAAGAAAAAGGAAAAATAAATTAATAGGCTTGATGTACTTTAAGATGAGAAAAAGGGAAATATATTTATACTCCTAATTAAATATATACTATAAGCTTTTTTTAAAGACATTAAATTAAGTAGGTCTTGGCTTATTTGTTATTCAAATTCTTCATGCTTACAGAAAATTGACTATTAAATGGGCATTTCATTAGGGGAAAAACATAACGTTCCAATGTATTGTTATTAATTTTCTTTCACATATATATGATTTGCAAGGGACTCGGGGATATTGGCAAGCGGTCCCTGCCAAGCGTATTTAGACCATTCATCTCGACAATCATTGAAAAATATTTTTGGATGATCCAGATGTGCCCTGCATCCGTTTGATAGGATACTTGGTAGGGACCGCTTGACATCATTTCGAGATCCATTTGCAAGAAGCAACAACAAAACCCTTTTTTCTAGAGGTTCAAATGGAACTAATGCACAGGTAAAATTTGCTCTCTAGATCACATATATGCATGCACAAGATTTAAATTAAGTACCTAATCTTGCCCATTTAGGTCAACAATGTTTGAACAAAAAACATGTGAATTTTCTATCCCAATTTACAGCCCAAATCAACATTAAAGGTAAAATTCCAAAAATTTCTATGAAGCTCAGTTTACATTCTTCATCCGTCATACAAATATACGATTGAATTTGAGTGAGCAAATTTGCACTCCCAATTAAGTACATGTTAAAGATGTATTTTTAAGTTGAACTTGAAAACTATTGTAACTTCATTGCTAATTAAATCCATTGTGAAAGAGCTTTAGAAGGGACCACGAGCCGAGTTCAAGCAATTTGATTCTTTTGTAGTACTTTATACTACCCCGTTTGTGTTTGTTTGTTCACTTTAACTATTCAACACATTTTAAAAAATTGTACATATATTTCAATGCGAATTTCTAATATTATTTTTTATTTGATAAATCTCAATTAATTTTGTTCTACGAAATTTTCAAAATCAAGAAACCCAATACAAATTGATAGGTATAAACATTTTAAAATATACAACAAGAATGTCAAAAATGAACCAACAAACTCAAATAGGATTCAAATCCTAACCATTATTGTAAAATAAGGAAAGAAATGATTGGCCTAGCTAGATAAATATATGTAGGTAAAAATGCCAATAAAACACAAATCTAGAAAACAAAACAATCTTGTAAATCGTATTATATTAAAAATTACTATAAAATGTGAAAACAATCATTTCATTTTGGGTTGGGGTTGTTAAGACAAAGTAAAACAAAACCGAATCTAGTTGTCCGAACAGAGAGAGAGAGAGAGAGAATCCGCGTGTGGGGTGAAAAAGGGGAAACCGTGAAAGGTAATTGTCTCGGCGGAATTGGAGGGAGTTTCGATTTTCATGTCCTTTTCCAGTCTCTCAAACCAATCCTTCCCAAATCTCTCTCATCAGCTTCATCTCCTTCCTTTCTTGTCTCTCCTACTTATAAAACCCTATCCATCTCTCTCTCTCTCTCTCTCTCCATCTCTCTCTCTCTCGCTCTCTCTGCTGTGTAAGAAAGTGTGAAAAAAAGTCTTGTCAGATCTGCACATTTCCTCCCCACTACCCACCACGTCTCTCCCTTTAGTCAAAACTTAACTCCACATATACATCTCTCTCTCTCTCTCTCTCTCTCTCTCTCTCTCTCTCTCTCTTTATGTATAACCATATGTGCATTTCCGAAATTGCTGCTTGAAGCCCCACAGCCTCCTCCTAGGCAATGTCGGAAATGCACAACCGTGCCAGTGTCGGCGGGGGTGGATTTGATCCGAGCAATCTGCACTTGAAGAAAGAACTCACTCAAATCCGTAAAGCCGCTCGATCTCTCAAGGACCCCGGCACCACCTCCACCTGGCGCTCCCCCCTCAACTCCGCCCGATCCGCCGCGCCCTCCACAGCCAATGCGGTCTCATCCTCCAATAACAACCCTAAGTTCTCTGCCACCAACGGAGAAGGCCTCGCCAGCCAGCTCCCGCTCCGCCCCGAGACCAGCAACGGCAGCAGCGGCGCGAGGGAGAGGAAGGTGTTTCTGTACAACTGGGGGAGTAATCAGCAGAGATCGAAAAGCGGTCGAAGCCGAGGGCAGGATGGGGAGTCCAGTGACGAAGACGATGCGGAGGGGAGCGTGGAGGAGGAGGAGAGCTTGAGCGACGCGCGAAACGGCGGCGGCGGGGATTCGAGGAGTGATGCTCACGTTGGTGATAGGTATGCTTCGTTGATGATGTTTAAATGCAAAGGTAGTACTAAGCTAGCCCCGTCGATTAGACGGACTTCGATTAGGAAGAAAACTAAGATAAACCCTCACTTAGCTAATGTGTTGAGGCAACAGATAGTTAAGAGTAGGAGTTCAAAGCAAGCCCTAGAGGGTTTGGGGAGGGATGATAATGATGATGAACAATCTGATGATGGTACGGAGGATTATTGCAGTAATGATAACTCTGAGGATTTACGGTTGCTTTCTAGGCTTAGTAAGAGGAAGAATTGGCCCCATTTGTCTTTGAAGCCTTTGAGGAATAGTGGAAGAGAGGACTCATCTTACACTTACAACAGTACCCCGGCGTTGTCAACGGGATCTTTCAATAGGTACGGCAATAGGAATCCGAGTACGGTTGGGTCGTGGGATGCCACCACTGCATCGTTCAACGGTGGGGATGATGATGATGGGGATGATCCTCTGGAATTGCCGGGTCGCCAGGGATGTGGGATTCCTTGTTATTGGTCGAGGAAGTCGACTCCGAAGCATAGAGGGGATTGTGGCGGGAGTTACTATTCGCCTTCACTTTCCGAGACTTTAAGAAGGAAAGGAAGCAGTATTTTGTGCGGGAGTCAAACTAAGTACCATAAACATGGTAGGAGATCAACTTCGAGTTCCAAAAAGAGGAGACTGATTTCGAGGGCTGCTCAAGGTGTTATACCATTGCTAACCACTAGCGGTGATGGCCGAGGGGGCTCATCTATTGGGAATAGTGACGACGAGCTCTCAACAAACTATGGGGAGCTAGATTTGGAGGCCTTGAGTCGGTTGGACGGAAGGAGGTGGTCGTGCAGCTGTAGGAGTCAAGACGGATTAGAGCTTGTAGTTCCAAACGGGGATGGGGAAGGAGAAGGAGAAGGTGAAAGTACACCGGAAACTATAGGTAGCTTGAGTCAGAAATATAGGCCGGTGTTCTTTGAAGAAATTATTGGGCAAAACATTGTGGTTCAATCCCTTATGAATGCAATATCAAGGGGAAGGATTGCCCATATTTATCTGTTCCAAGGTCCTCGTGGGTCTGGGAAGACATCAACGGCCAGGATTTTTGCAGCTGCCTTGAATTGCCTTGCTAGTAAAGAGTCCAAACCATGTGGGGTCTGTAGGGAATGTGCTGATTTCATCTCTGGTAAGACCGATGATCTCATAGAAGTTGATAGCACTAGTAAGAAGGGAATCGACAGAGTTAAGCACCTTTTAAAAAACCTGTCTGTTGGTCCTTCGTCAGCATTTTCACGATACAGAGTTTTTATTATCGATGAGTGTCACTTGTTGCCTTCTAAGATGTGGCTGGCATTTCTTAAGTCTCTCGAGGAACCACCTCCGCGTGTTGTGTTCATATTTGTGACTGCTGATCTTGACAATGTGCCACGTGCTGTGTTATCTCGGTGCCAGAAGTATATCTTTAACAAGATCAAGGATAGCGATATTGTGGCTAGACTGAGAAAGATTTCTGCTGATGAGGATTTGGATGTCGAACCAGATGCATTGGATTTGATTGCTTTGAATGCAGATGGTTCGCTTCGAGATGCTGAGACTATGTTAGACCAGTTGAGTTTGCTTGGAAAGACAATTACTTCTTCTCTTGTGAATGAACTTGTAAGATTGCTTCAACCCTTGCTTCCTTTACCTGATCTACTTCATTTTTGAGTCCCTTTCTCCTTCAAATGATTGAACGCTGTGTCATCCTCTCATTGGCATCGGTTCACTTTGGTGTTTATGCTTAGCTTCTGCCAACGTTGTTTGGAGCATAACTGCTTGCTAATGAGTGAAGGCAGTAATTTGGATAACTTTTTTTCTTTTATTATTCATGGAGATTTTGCTCTTAATAAATAGTTTAGCTGTGTAGTTTTTCAGCCATGTGTTTAGCTGTGCAGTTAAGTGGTTCAAATCTATTTACTTTGTTTCTGTAGGTTGGAGTGGTTTCTGATGAGAAACTTCTGGAACTTCTGGAGTTAGCCATGTCATCGGACACTGCAGAAACAGTAAAAAGAGCCAGAGAGTTGATGGACTCCGGGGTTGATCCAATGGTTGTGATGTCTCAATTGGCCACCCTCATTATGGATATCATTGCTGGTACATATCACATCATGGATTCTAAGGACAACAATTCATTCTTTGCTGGGAGAAGCTGTAAGTGCTGACCCATTTCACTCTTGTACGTTTTTCTTCAAGGATAAATTTTGTTGTTGGTTCAAAATGTAATACTCACATAAGTTTCTGCATGTAGAAGATATTGGATTTCTTCTACATGGTGGTTGAATGCCCTTTGTTGAATGAACAGTCCATGCATTCAATCCATTCTTTTATTGAGGTTGATGGTTTGCAGCCGAGACCACCTGTACGTAGACACGACTAAGGTTATGTTTGGTAGCTTTGAGTTTCTTTTGTATAAAGCAATATGAAGAAAATCTGGTAAACTCATCTATATCCTAGCAATGAACTGATTTAATTAGACAATAGGGAATTGACATCTGTGGGATGGTGAATCTCCTATCAGTACTTCTATTGATCAATTATTTAACAATTAACATTAATTTGAGGGTTTTGGAGCGATTTTATGTACCGATTGCTAATTGACATTGTAGTCAGTTTACAGAATCGTGGTCCGTATGAGCATGTTAAGATTGGAAATAGCACTCTGCTCTCCAATCTCTAACAAAAAAAAAAGTGGAATTCTCTTACATGAAGGAGAGACAAAAGCCCAAAAAGATGCCAACTGTCAGATAACGAATCGATGTCCTCAAACTTATTTAAAACCAAGCATTCCACTCCAACCAGACCCAAAATAGAGCGTTCTGCATTATTCCTGGATGCTCTTACTCTCTTGTCACTACAAAAGCTGCTAAAATCATTCAAGAGCATTTGAACTCAATAAGCGGTGCCTCCCTACAAATTTCCACCAATAAAAAAGTAGATGCCATAGGACGGATGCCGTAGCAACACCTATATCATTCAAGAACATTTGAAATCAAGTAGACAGAGCCACCTAAGAAATGTCCAAATAAAAGAGTCGGTCTCATAGGATGGAAGCCCAATGACAGTGCAAAAATAAATGGTCCAATGATTTCGTTGTTCCTCCATACACATCTTGAACCATTATGGGCAAAGATAGGTAAGATCTCAATTGTGTTAAGTTATTATTAGTCGTCATACTTTTGTGGACCCCAACAACCATAAACACATCTGAACTTTAAGAGGCATGAACCCTTTACATATACTTCTAAAGGGAAAGGAGGGGAAATTAGACTTTATCATTGGCGATTTGAAAAAAATTTAACTCATCACCACTATTTGATCTTAAGGAAAAATTGTGAAGCATGACTAAGAAAGAACCCAGCTCAGAGTTTTCTAAATTGAAAATTGGTGAGGTTTTTAAAGAAGTTGAAATGGAATGAAATTGATGCTAAATGGGCAACAAGTGAACAACTATACAAATATGATAAATAGCTATAGAAACATGAGAAATTTTATGGGAATGAACGAACTGATATAAATGCGAAAACGACCCATCAAAAGAAGAATCTCCTTACCAAACATCATCTAAAAAGTGAATACTATCATCATTACCCACTTTCCAAGAGCCCTAGAAACAAGAGGAAACCTACGAGAAATAGATTATCACAGAGATTGTCAAATATTCCTATTAACAATGGCATTCATGGAAAGATCCCTACTACTAGCTTGAGCCTCATTTTTTCAAAATGAGTTACGTTCATGGGAAAACATCTATAACTACTATCCAAGTAGACCAATATTTCTTGCCACTATGTTTCTAATGGCAAGATTGCCTTTTTTCTTTGTAGACAGATTGATTAACTAGATGCTATTTTTTTTTTCCCTTTTGTCCCGACCACCCCATATAAAATGTCGCGTCTGCAACCACAACCAAAATCTTATCCAAGAAAATTGATAGGATTGGAATGCTCCACCAAAGTGTATCTATCTCCTCTAGAGAACAAAGTTGTTTTCTCTCTCTCTCTCTCTCTCTCTCTCTCTCTCTCTCTCTCTCTCTACCCTTTTCCCAATCTAGGCTATTACTGGAGCCCAAAAAGACTTCCTTCTAGGATTGTCCCCCAACGTGATGCCCAAATACGTAAATGAGAGTTTCTTTGTGAAATTGATGCCAATGAGAAGCAAATATAGAATTTTGAGAAATAGCGATCGAAACATGATAAATTTTGTGGGAATGAACCAACTGATACAAATGCGGAAACAACCCAAAAAAAAAGAGGAATCATACAACCAAACATCATCTACAAAATGAATATCTTCCTCAGTACCCACTTTTAAGATGCAACCTATGAATAATAGATTGTCATGGAGATCGTCAATTAGCCCTATTATCCATGCGAATTGGGAAGATCCCTACCACTACCTTTGTCCTCACATTTGTTCCTAATAAGGATTGCTATAATAAGTTACACTCATGGGGATTTCTCTAACTACTTTCCTAGTAGATTATATCTCTTGCCATGATGTTTCCAATGGCAAGATTCGCCATTTTGTTAGTAGATAGAAACTATGTTCTGATTCACTAGATACCTCCATTTTCCCTTTTGTCTCTACCTCCCCATAAGAAATCCTGCATCTTTTTGTCTATTTTATTTGCAACCCTGTTCAAAATCACCAAGACTAGTGATGAAATGGTAATCAGACTGCACCAAAGTGTATCTACCTTCTAGAAAACAAATCTGTTTTCCATCTCTCTAACATCTTACCAATCTAGGCTAAAACTGGAGCCCCATAAGACTTCCTTGTAGGATTTCCTCCTGACGGGATGCCTGAAGACGTGAATGGAGTTTCTCTAACCCAATTGAAAAGAAGATGGAACAATCGGTCTCCTTGCCTGAATACGTGAATGGAGACCTTAAAACTGTTCCATTCCTGTGAACCAGAAGTGAAAAATTGGAAGAAGACAAGCACCTTGCATTACAAATTTGAGAGTATATTGATAAATGACGACCTATTTTCCTTTAGGATTTTGGGTACACAAATAGGGCATTAAGGGAATTCCACCCATACATACAAAAGACACAGCCACACGACAAATGTCAGAATACACCTACAAAAGTATCAAAAAGCTTTGTAGTTTGATTTGGTTAAGAGAGGGAATTTCTCTTGCTCGACTCCCATGTAAGCAACATGCCAACAAAATTACTCTTAAGTCGAATATAGGACTCTCAATGCCATTAATATTGCGTCGGTTCTGCTCTCACCTAATAAGCCACATCAAACATAAAGGTGCCATCATCCAAATCTTCCTACACTGTCTTCCAATCCTTATCCTTTTTGGTTATGTCTTAAGTATAATATTGCATCATCCATATATCTGTGCTCATGTGTTCTTCGAGTTCGTAATATCATACTCAAATTATAAGTGACTAGTGTAGGGGAAAATGCTGGAATCCCTTTTGCCAAATCAAACTGCAACAGAGTGATATAAACAATAGTTCTATGTTGGTTAGATTGGAATTGCTTTGAATAATTTCATTCTTGGCATTATGCACCTCAGTTGATACTTTCTTGGTGGGCTGTTGGCTTCAATTACTCCAATTGGTATTGAAACCAGTAAGGAATCGCCCAAGTCCCATATAGCTATGTTCCTGTTTGAATTTGCTTAACTGGATTCTGTTGTGTGAATGAATTGGCCTCTGTTTAAATGCTTATCTGTGTGTCTTTATGTGTCATTATGGCTGTTGTGTAAAAAATACTCTGATTGTCCTGTATTATGGAAGATCATATAAAATGCATCTAGTACCAGTTTGTGTTTTGCTGTATTCTAGGTTACTATAAACAGTCTTGCTAACCTCCGCCCACTAGGCGTGAAGATAATATGCAGTAATTTCAAACAAGTTGGGATATCAATAGATATCTCACGAATATTAATACACTTTCACAAGTATTAGTACACTTTTCTTGGATATCAATGCACTTTTTACTTATTATCCTCCGTCCTTATGGCGGAGGTTAGCATTTTCCTACCATAAATTAGGTACATCACGCAGTAATGGATATATCGATACAGGAAAGAAAGTTATCTCTACTGATTATGTGAGTTTCACCTTGTTAGTTTTCAAAGTTCTGGACCACATTAAATTCAGAACCTCCTTTTTCTATTCATTTCTGCGGGTTCCTTTATTTATAGTCTTGTACCATTATTGCAAGCCTTTATTGATGATTGGAATATTCTCCAGTGAATGAAGCAGAACTGGACAGACTGAAGCATGCTTTGAAGCTTCTTTCAGAGGCTGAGAAACAGCTACGAGTTTCGAGTGAGCGTTCCACATGGTTCACGGCAACCCTTTTACAACTCGGATCTGTGAATTCATCAGATTCAACTCACTCAGGAGGCAGTCGGAGGCAGAGCTCAAAAACAACTGAGGAGGATCGGTCTAGTGCTTCTAAGGAGGCTACTACCCAAAAGCAAAGGGCCCAAATGTCAACCTCTCCTGCCGTCGTGTCTAAAGCTGCTCTTCAAAATCAGGCCATTCATGAGGATTCTTTCCTATTGGCTAATGGAATCAATGCCAATCCCAAGCACACCCAAAGAAAATTCAAAAGTGGTGATCTGTCAGCTGCTTCACACGATCAAGTTATGATATCCAGATGCGTAAACTCAGACAAGTTGGATGATATCTGGGTGAGATGTATTGGAAGATGCCATTCAAAAACACTAAGGCAGCTGCTTCTTAGTCATGGAAAGCTCATCTCTATCTCTGAAGTTGAAGGTTAGCAAACCTTTCTAAACACTATATATATAGTCTACTTGTCAAACTAGAATGAACAATGCTGAATTATTTCTCTATGAGCCATGTTACATGGACTCTTCGTAAATGTATGAAGTATCCTCGCCATCCACATTCTTAGTTGGACACTCGTGGAAACATATTGGTATGCAAGTTGACCGAAAAAGTATGCATCAAACTATCATATTATGCATGAAATTGTCCATGGCACCTAGTAAACTCAGTTTACATTGAAGAATAAAAGCAATATAGTAAACTTTTTGAAGATTTTGCTGAATCCTGATGGCCTTGGTTTGAGAATTGCATTAGTCCGACACTTAGTCTCATACCCACATCCCACTTCTGTACCTGTCAATGTGACATAGTTTATAAGAAGCATTAATGTGTGTTTACAACAATTCTTTGCTCATCAATACTTAGAGGTGCCATACTTATAAAAAAACTTAAAGCTATAAAGTGTACCAAAAGAAAAAGGATCCTTAAGCTGTTGCCAAAACAATTGCTTCCAATTTCCGGAGTATCAACTATGGAGTTAATAGGATTTGAGCTTCATTTTCTATTTGCAGGAACATTGTTTCTGATTTGTACTCGACACCTGCATTGTTACATAAATCTCTCCCCTGTAAATCTGTTTCTGGAGTCTTAGACATTCTTCTTGCAGGTATTTTCGTTGCTTATATCGCGTTTGGGGAGAGAGACATCAAAGCTAGAGCTGAAAGGTTTTTAAGCAGTATCACAAACTCGTTTGAAACTGTTTTGCGATACAATGTAGAGGTTAGAATTATACTGTTGCCAGATGATGAAACTTCTTTGGGTCGGAAGCAGATGGACACAGCTGAAGAAATTAGTAAGGAACGAAAATCATTCCCCAATGCCAAAGATGGATATTC
Source organism: Rhododendron kiyosumense (assembly GCA_019656275.1). Classification (NCBI taxonomy): domain Eukaryota; kingdom Viridiplantae; phylum Streptophyta; class Magnoliopsida; order Ericales; family Ericaceae; genus Rhododendron; species Rhododendron kiyosumense. The sequence continues at coordinate 95,084 of BPLS01031879.1, read as the reverse complement.
TGATATTGGTTTGCGTCAAGAGCCGCTGAAAAGATCTAGAGGCTTTGTTGATTCTGATGGTAAGCTGGGTGGAACCCATCAGTCTGCTGCTGTATCACCAATCCCATTAGCAGAAGGGAATTCTAAAATGAGTGCAAAGGAGAGAAATCCAATGCAGAGAATAGAATCCATTATCCATGAGCAGAGGTTAGAAACTGCATGGTTACAGGCTGTGGAGAAGGGCACACCTGGATCATTGAGTCGTTTGAAACCTGAGAAGAATCAAATCCTTCCTCAAGAAGGCATCTATCCTCAGAATCAAACGAAACCCCTAAATTCTGTGGACTTGTCCTCCCAGAATTGGGAAGATGAGTTGAACCATGAAATGAAGATTTTGAAGATTAATGACAGGAAGGCTGTCCAGAAGGACCAGATTGGTAAGAGGGTTGATCATTGTCCCATCTCTCCGAGCTTGTTGCATGATAGCACCTATGTGGGCAGTTTCAGCAAAGAGAGCATGTGAGTTCTTATCAGACCTTCTATATATTATAGTTGTTTGCGCGTATGCGCCCATAATTTTTTGGTTATCATATTGTCTCTGTTAAGCATCTGTACTTGCACACGATTGTTAAACTATGGAACTCCATACATTTACCAGATTAACTCTTTGGCAGGACCTGTTTAAGTTTTGCAAGATGCACTCCAGACCCACATATCGATAAATTTTATTTTGCCTAGGAAAAGTTTACAAGATTCTAGGGTTCAAATAAGATTCAAGAAAAGTTATGGTAGATCTATGCACAAGTCGGTCTAGGAGTCAAACACCATTTCAACCCTTGTAGAGTGTAAATGCAGGTTTTCTGTGCTTCCCATTGTTGATATCTGGACAAATCCAGTAACTTTCATCTTAATTAGAAGAACTTGTGTGGCTATACGGGTAATTAGTGCATAGAAAGTTTAGTTCTTATGAGTGTTTTTATAGCAGAATCATCTTGTACTTCCTAGTCCTTAACAAGGTATTGCGTGATGGCCTCCAAATTACTTATAATTTGCTGTTGGCACTGTACTGATGTGCATGGGGCCATTGAAAACAGTCGGATCCATGATCACATGGATTTTTTATGTAATGTTTCATCAGCGTTTCCTCCGTGGCCCCACTTCAAAGGGCATTCATTACATTCCTGCTGTACAATTATGTTGTGGTGACTGTGAACAAGTAGTGGATTATTTAGTATTCTCTTTAACCAAGTATAAAAGTCGGTAATAACAGCCAGAATAATGTGTCTTAACCCCATGTATTCTGTGGAATTCTTTTCTGTTGTGAAAAATGCTGATACTATTTTCTGGTTGTTTCTACAGGGGATACGAATCAGGGTCAGGAGCTGGAGGTTGTAGTGGGCTTTTCTGTTGGAACAACACCAAACCTCAGAAAAAAGTAAAGGTATGCTACTACGACTGAACTGGTTTTATCTCATCACTTGATACAAAACTCTCTTTATGACATTGGTCCCTAAGGAAAAAAATCAAATGATATAAACTTGGTGTATACAATCAGGTTAAACAAGGGGCTCCTGTTCGTGCGCATAGAAGTGCACGATTTTCATGGTTTGGTGAGTGTGCCAGGTCGAAACCGACTGAGAGAAGTTTCAGACAATAATCGAATAGCTATGGACCATTGAAGTGCAACGTGCTTGGTCCAACAGCAAGGCTTGCCGTTAGCATGGCTGTTGGCTTGGATTTGAGTCAGAAGTGCCCTTTTGCTTAACATGATAAGGTTGCGTACCTCTTGCCATCCCAAACCGTGTTGCCCTTTCTTATTTAACTTTCTTGTAGAGCCATTTTTCATGGATGTTGGGAGGGAAATGAGGAGAAGATTGTGAAGTTCATGCAACTGGATTCCTGCATTTCTTGATGCAGGAATATTTTATGAAAATAATAAGGAAATGGAGGGGCATTTTCTCTTCCATTCAGAACAATGCATAGCTTTACTAGCGACTTAGGAATGACTTTCCCGGAAGACCTAGTTTCACATTCTTGATTGTTATCCGGACGAGTCGCAAAAGATGTTCTGTTTAAAAAATTTAACTTCTTATATTATGGAGAAAAATCAGGTGTGATGGTTGTTTCAGGTTAATCACAAGGGTATTCTTGGACAACTGTTTTAGACCTGTTTATTATTCTTGAGGAAAAATTATTCAGTAATGAAGTGCTTGAGTTATTGCTTCACAATAGTATACTCTGGAAAAAGACATACAACCTTGGCAAGAACCGTGTTCTGCAGATTATATGACCTGTGCTCCTTTAGGTTCTTTAGTATTGTTTCACAATTTTGGTTTGGATCTTTGTCACTACTGTTCTTGGTTTAATTACAAACTTAAACTTTTATCCCATTATTATAGTGTAGAATTTTGCTTCAAGTATTAAATATTAGGTTAACACTTAAACCAAATTTATGCAAAATTCGAGTAAGTTATGATTTGATCAGATATTATAAAACCTAAAAATTACCCGTGCCTCACTCATTTCGCACCAGAAATTGATTAGCTATTGCATGGAAAACAGTGCAATATATGCAGATAAAAGCATTTTTTATAAACTACTCAACAGAATACGCAATTATGTTCTGCGATCTAGATTGTCTTGGGGAATTCTATTGAAGTCCTACATTAATAGGATTACCCTATTTCGATATGGCAGTGAATCAAGTGAAACCCCGCAGCAGAAAGTTTAACTAGACTCCCATTGCAAACAATTTATTTCTGCATCACCAAAAGGATTTCATGTACGTACAAAAGATGTTTGAGTAGCATTAAGATGGTATTCCCTTAATTTCCTTTCCCTAAATAAAATAAAATCCCTCTATAAACCAAATGATCCAAAGATGGCCTAATCTGAAACTGTACTGAATTGACAAATTATGTCTTTTCAGCTCAAATGAAACTAGCTCTCCATTTTCTACAATTACGTAATAGAGATCCCAGTACCTATCACTTTACAGACTCCGATTAAACTTCAGAATCTTCCGGTACAAACATTTATAATCAGAACCATCTTCTTTCCCATGAGTTCATTGTCCTATAATATTTTGAGTGAAGTAGTTCCATTGAACTTTGCAAAAACCCTCACATAGACATGCTTATTTAAAATGTGTTTTCCCAATCTGCCTAAAGAATGGAACAAGAAGAAGTTACAACCCCCCAGAAACAAAAAGAGGGCAAAAAAGAGGGTGAATTTTCCTAGGATGCCTATGCAGACCTAGCTGGTACTCAATATCCTTTCTGCAAGCAGTAAATCATCAGGGGTAGTAACCTGCAGTTCATACAGATTCGGCATGTTAGTTCACAAGTAAAAAAAAAAAAAAGGAAAATGATTTTGCCACTCCCTTTTTTGTTAATGCCACCCCCTGCAAGTGTATTTTTGCAAAAATATACTTGCAAGGGAGTGGTGTTAACAAAAAAGGGAGTGAAAAAATCAGCAGCAAAAAAAAAGGGCAATTTATATTCACCACAAGAAAAAGAATCCACAAATCAATCTAGTCTAAAGTACGTGGACAAATCCACAAGGTGAAGCAGCTGTATTGAACTTCAAGATCATAGAGTGAATTCGAATTACCTTGATGTTGGTATAAGATCCTTCAGTTATGTAGACAGGATGTTTTAGGTGCTCCACGATAGACACATCATCAGTGACTTCGAGGCCTTCCCTGCCGAAACGCTCGAGTATCAATCTTTGTCTTGGTTTCAATAGTTACAAGTATTGGAAGTCGAATAACTTTGTAAGAGTGTTACTTATAAAAAAAGAAGAAGAAAGAATAACTTTGTAAGAGTGTTGCTTTCTATAGATGACAAATCTTCATCTCATTGCTTGGGTGCACTAGAGAGGTACCGCGAACACTTAAACAGTTAGCAGCAAATTTATGAAACTTTCCATTTGTTGCAGAACCTTCAAATTAATGTCAGGTATTTCACATATAGAGATTCATGCTGCTAAAGGAAGTAAAAGTGGACAACAAAATCGGGAATCCCATCGGAGAAAATTCTTGCAGCGGAGTGTCAAAATTTTGACGGAGTGTCAAAATTTTGACAGATTGCCAAACATATCTTGCCTCACTGCCTGAAACTTCATTTTACAAAACTAGTTTGTCCTGGTCAGAGAACTTCATCTTTTATTTAAGAAACCTTGCCATTTTAATCACATATGGATTTAGAGACAAGTATTCAACTGTGATATGCACATGCAGCCTTTTTATTTAGAATCTGTGCAAACAGAAGAGCCAACAAGTCGCATTACACCAGCCAAGAGGCCTTTGGCCCAACGGCATCAAGAGTGCACTTAGTGCCAGGAGAAAGGAGGTTAGGAGTACAACTCCTCTTCCAAGTCGCTAATCTAACTATTCTAACACTACTGATTTTCGCAGACCCAAAAAAAAAGTTGTATTACACTAGAACTATGAAGTACCTATTGACGAGTTCAAAACCCTCTTTGAGCAACTCTGGCTTGATGACCTGGGGAAAAACAGAGATTGTATGCAGTCTAATCCAAATCGGGTTTAGCGAAGTGAATTCAATACTTTCAATATTAAACCTGTGGGGTCTGCATTTCCCAAAGTGTTTTCCTGTCCAGAGTCCTTACAACAAAGGATTCACTATTTGCCTGCACAGAAGTATGGAAATAATGTTCACTCTTCATACATAGATAACAAGGTAAATGCAGGCAGTTTGAAAACCATTTCAATACTCACCAGAAGCAAAAAGTACCCATAACAGATCTAATAGCATGTGGGTGATGGAAAATTCCCAAGTGATGATCTTTCACATAATCTTATTAGAAAGCTCACCTCAGTTCCCAATTATAGATATTGCAATTAGTACAAGGAGGAACTTAACAGTCCACTTACTGCACTAAAGTAAAATTGATTAGTTAACGGTATCTATAAGGTAATGAATTAAATAAAGCCCCATTCCACCACCCTAAACGTGTTTCTAGTTCTTTTGATTATGTACAGTTTGATAGTATCCCATCGACTACATTTTCTGCTACTAACTGACAAGATGCTCAGTTCACTCCTTGTCACCTAATCAGGTATAAAATTTACATAATCAAAAGAACTAGAAAGAAAAGCCTAGAAACTTCTTCTACCTGGAACATCATTCATGGTAGGAACCCTCACTCTTATTGTAAAATTATTGCCATGATCTGCAAGTAAAAGTTTGTTTGGAGGCTTTTGTCCACATCAGCAGTTGCAAGAAACATGATTGCAGCACCAATCTTATTGTACAAGTCAACTTGTTAACCCCTCGCAGAAGTGGCTTCAAGGTGACAAACAACTATTGTCATTAAATATCAAACTTTATCAGGGCTAGTTTGGAAGAGAGCAACAAGAAGACTTCGAATGCAGCAACTATTATTCAATAGGGTGCATTTCGGAAGAGAGCAATTGGCAATTGGGTTCTGTTACCATTGTATAGTTTTCCTTTCACCAGTGTGATACCGCCTTTGTAAAATTTCACCAGTGTGACACCTTTTGTGTGATACCTTTTATTTTATTCCCTCACTAATAGCAGCTGCCGAAAGAAAAAAGTAGTGGATAGAAATTCCTTCTTCAAACTATATTACACATGAAAGTAACACTATCACCTCTTTTATGGTAGCTTTAGCAGGAACACCAAGTACTGCCGCTCCATTCAGCCAACCATCCTTAAGAACCTGACCCAAAATAGCAATTGAGATTCTTAAGGACACGAGTCAAGGAATTTATCCAAAAGCAATGAAGTATAAGAATGGAGCGAGTCTGGGAGTTTATGTTCTACTTCAATGCATGGAATCACACGTATGAAATATAGCAAGTTTAGCAACTAAGTAAATAAAGCATACAATGATGCCATAGAATATTTGAATTGGAAACAAATAACTATCCAGATATGCTAAGCAAGTAAATCCAAATCACATTGCACTGGCTGTGTGGAACCTCAATCTACTTAACCCCCAAATCCCCTACATTGCAAGCTCTTGTTCAAGGACTACAAGGCTATAAAAGATAATACAAGCAATTAGAGATGCAATAAATTCGACACCCCCTACTAGGAAGATCCAACCAGTTATATTGTCAATTGTCCCCAAAACTCAAACTGTAAGAATACATGCCCAGGACAGTATGTTAGGCCATCTAACACCTACCCTCACGTGCAGGCCTGTCTTGCACATAGAGATGCAAAAATCCATAGACACAGAAGCAAAAGCAAACAGGGAAAAAAGGCAAGGCCCGAGACTTGTGGCAGATCCCTTAGGTTTATTTCTTAAAAGAACTTAAATCTCTTCTGGTGAGAAAATACAAGAACTCAAAACAAATCAAAAGAAGCAAATAAAAAAAACAATGAAATATTATGATGAGAAAAACAGGATAAAAAACTCTGAAAAAAAGGGATAGCTGTTCTGTTTGTTGAGAAATCTGTTCTCATTTCAGCCAGGCTTTGGCCCTGTAAGAATCAGCAGCAACATGGCTATTTTAAGTAATCACAATAACCTAATGAAATAAATTGGTAGTTGCTCATGCAAAGTCCACAGAATTGGCTGTTTGTTAGCGCATCACACTTGCATTGGTTGTCCTGGCTAAATATGTAGAGGACACACAGGGCTGACCACATATCATGTACATCGGCGCGGAATCAGGAGATAAGTAACCTGAGCTCTCTCTCTCTCTCTCTCTCTCTTACAAAATGAGGAGCTACAGATATCATTATGACTGTGAACTTTTCTGTTCAAACAAGTCTTTCTTCAGGACCATTCAATCCGAAAATCTGAATATGTAGAAATCAGTTCCTGACAGCAAACCTTTTTGACATCTCCAGGGGTCACCAGTGGTCTTGCAGAATCATGGATGCACACAAGTTCAGAATTCAAATCCACTGCCTGAAAACAGAACATCATGCAAGTTTTACCAGAAAGCAAATTCAAGAATGATATCATTTGATACTCATTGGTATTAGCAAGACTTCAAAGTTCAAAGCACATATAATTGGGATTACCTAATGCAACGAAATGAACCTATCTGACATTGTGGAAAATCTAAACTACATACCGCAAAAGCACATTTGTTTCTAAAATATCTAGCAAAATATAATATTGCCTTAACCACCTACTATGATCTTTTATGACTAAGGGTAGATCACATAATACTAAAGATCTGATTTTGCAGGAGGCAAAGATAAATCTCATTTGAAAATAGTAAATGTTTCAGAACCGAATGCTCAGCAACAACAACGCTTCAGAACCAAAAGAACAGCAAATAACCTGACAAACTTTTCTTTTCTTTTGTTCTTTGTTGAAACCTATAATGCTTATTAAATGAGTAGAGCAACCACATAATATGATCATCATGAAAAAGTAAGACACAAAAATAGAGGACAAGAAGGAAAAGGAGCAATGTACACAATAATAACGCATGCACCTGAAGTCCACTGTACACAGAATCTTGTCTCTCTTTTCCAGGGAATGCGAACTTCAGGTCTACATGAATCTTCTCTTTGGTGTCTGATAAGAGGACCAACCACTTAGTTTGGATCTCTTTGAAAAGACTACCAGAATATTTAAAAGCGAAGAACAATCAAACACAATGAGAAGGCAATGCACGAATGTGTAAGTGGTTTGACCCATAAAAGAGTATCTACAACCTTGAAAAATGTCCTCGTAAGAAGGATCACAAACTACGACAATCTCCTTCACTTCAATCATGTGCGAGAAAGTGTAGAAGCTGCAACATCATATACCATTCAGAAGTAGAGGCATGAGTTTATGCTTCATACCAATGCTGGCTATAGTACTGAAACACAATTCATGAGTACTCTGCCTTTGAAATCTCTGAGCATAGATTTGAGCAGAAAAATTTCAAAGTAAAATCTTAAGTTGCTTATGGTAACGGTAATGAGCACTCCCTGCCCGCTGTGATAGGTGCCAAATATAACGCCCTTGAAATATGCAATAAACAAAGTACTACATACAAAACTTGGATACTACTGAGTAGAGCTGCAGAGGACTACAAAGCACCAACTTCGACATGTTTCTACCAAATCTCATTGAGGTTAACTACCGTCTTGTTACTCCCATTATGGTCTACCTGCCTAAATCCTAATGATCTTTAAAATCTGGAGCTCAATGTCAATGAAAGTTGTCAAACCCAGAGTAAACGAAGGTGTCAAATCAAAATAATCCATCAGATACAGCCTGGTGGTTGTATGTATCACCTTACAAGCTTGAATAATGCCATTACCATATGACCTTCAAGGGGGACATCCTTCGTTTCCAGAGGTCCCTATTCGTTAAAGGAAAATGCCAACTCCCCTGAGCAATGGTTAATGTGCAAAAGTGTGTTGGTATCCATGAAAACTGTACGTAAATCTCTGAAAGATATTGAAACGCTATATGTCTAGTGTTTTTGGCTTTGCGTGTGATACAATGTATCCACCATTACCAAGACCGTGTATCAACTTGGAATCCATATACCGGTGATAAGAATGTGTAGAGTGGAGATGAGTTGTTGCAAGCTACCTATACAAGGCAATTGGCTGGCCAAGAAGTGGAAGATACTGCTTTGGCATGCTTGCCTAATTACAAAAACATAACAAATCCGTCATCTGGCAAATGAAGATTCAAGAGCTAAAACAAAGAAGAATTTAGGATTAAATATAGATGAATACAAGTGTCTTTGGAAATATTTGTGCACATGCATATAATTGCACCACAAATTATACATGAATATGCATGCACAAAAGCAAAACATGGCTATACACAGTCACACATGTGCAGGTGCAAAAGTACATCCAATGCATGGGTTTGAACCATATATCTTGTTAGGCACACAAAAGAAGTATACTGGTCATGGTGCAACAGCTTAGAAATGATGGGAGTTTAATGAAGTGCAGTGGCATTTTGTTTGGATGTAATAATGAGAGAGAGAGAATTGTAGTGAAACTTGAGAGAGAGGTAACTTGTAAGTATTTAACTTTTGCCTAGTCAGTAGTCACATAGAAGTGAATAGAGTTAGTGGTATGAAAACATAACATCATTAAATCCAGGATCGGGTGTTTTCATGTAACATAGTACAATGTAGGTACAAAAAAATGATACCAAGGTGACTAAGGTCACTTGAGTTTTATCTTCGAAAATCTAGTATCCATCTAGACTCTAAAGTATTATTGCTGAACCAAGTGAGGGTAGAGTGAGATTGAAAGTTAACTAGATTGATGTTCTCCTATTTCAATCAAGTAGAACTAAAATTAATAGCTAGGAATCATATCCATTCATATTAAGACTACAACAAAACAACTGCATTTCATTGGATCATCAATTCATTTCAACAAACCATCAACCATGTCGGTCCATCACAATTAGGAACAAAATCGATACACAAAATCGAACCTAACATAAATAGGTAGAGAAAAAGAGAAATACTTACCCCCATTCTTTTTCCCTTTCCTCCAGCCAGAAGAATCACAGAGACACTTTTCTCCTTCACACTTTCAGAACCCTGAACAAGAATCAAAATAACTAAAGTAGAGTCGACTGAACATCTCAGCCATTGGCGGGAATTTCACCCGCATCCGATCCCAATGTCTTGCTAACTACCACGGTGGATAATACGCATATACTGCCAAATAAATTAGAATTTCGATACACATCCGTCCACGGATATCAATTTTCGCAGATACCAATTACTTTTAATCGGAAATTAACCGAATAAGCTAATTCCAAACACAAAAACATGTCAGATATAGACCTACACAGTACGTATACGATACTCGCCCGTCCAAAAACATTGTCCGGTCAGTAAAACGAGAAAAAATGCAAACTTTTTTTTATAAGTTAAAAAAATCGTTGATATTTAGTACATAGCAGTAAAAAGATCCTCGTAGATTTCCCTCCCGATATAAATACATTACTTTTAAGTTCTTGTTTTGCGGACCGGATATTGGAAGGAGGTAGTATATACACATAGCTGCATACACATATATATGCCTTACCTGTAGCTCCCCAACTTTTGCAGAGCAAGTGATCTTTGACTCGTCAAATTTGGAAGCAGGAATTCGTAAAACAGGCGAATTGGTTGGGCGGAGATTGGAGTGATTGGAAACCGAGAAATGCGGAAATGCGGGAAATTTGACGTTACTACTTCGAAAGGGTATTGGAAAGAAGTTAGATAAAGAAGATGAGGAGGAGGAGGAGAGAGGGAGATTGAGTTGAAGTATCGTCGTCATCTCTCCTCACCCACTTCTACTCTCTCTCTCTCTAGATGTGTATTTTCTTGCATGTACTGTATGTATGAGTGTTAAAGGATGTGAGAGAGGGAGAGGGGCGAAGAAGACAAAGGTCGTAATGAATGGGGGATGATAATGGAGCCATAGCGTGCATTGCGAGGGGGTATTATTATACGGAAATTCTAATTGTAAGTATGATTTGCGGGGAATTATGGAAGAAAAAACACTGTTCGGATTTATTTCGGATTTCATAGTTCTTACGAATTTAAAAGTAATATTAATCGATGTTCGTTAAAATTAATTTTCTATAGAATCTTATAAAATAATATTTAAAAATTTATTAATATTTTTTTAAAATTTTTGTAAGACTCAAAATGAGTCCAAACACTTTTTTCCTTTTACGATTCCCTATAAATCTTCTTTGCGAATAATAGAGTTCATTATTATACTAGGTATCTTTTGTTAATTCTCCATCTCGGGTTTTGAACTATTTCCCTTATCAATTTGAAGTATTTGCAAACTAAATGGACTAAAGTTATGTTTTCACAAATTTTATGAAGATCATTCTCTTTATATACATCAACAAAAATATGACTTCCGACTCCCCAAAGAAAGAAACCCTCTCACGAGTAGGGATCGAAGCTTCAAGGAACCCTCGATGCCAAAAGAAAGAGGGTGTTCGATACTCAGCAGCTCACAAGCGATTTATTCTTTAAAGAATGCGTTTCGCAACTCTCATTTTATCACTTATTTTGCCACTTCCTTGTATCTTTCATCTTGAATTTCACTATTTAACGAAAATAACTTGACTATTATTATTAGCATGTAGGTTCATCTAGTTTAACGAAAACGCACCCTAATTAGAGCAATGGAAACCAAGGCCAGCCCAAACCACGCAATGATCCGGTCCAGCAACTTCACCGTATCTGGGCCTTTCAGCCCAATCTACCCAAACAACAACTTCAGCCCTCTCTCTCTCCGTCAACCCATTTCCCATCCATTGAATTCAACTCCACACGCAAAACACAGAGAGAGAGAGAGAGAGAGAGAGAGAGAGAGAATGGCGAAGCCACTGGGACCAACAGGGGAGTTCTTCAAGAGGAGGGACGAGTGGAGGAAGCACCCGATGGTGACCAACCAGCTCCGCCACGCCACGCCGGGCCTCGGCATCGCCATCGTCGCCTTTGGCATCTACCTCGTCGGCGAAGCCGCTTACAACAAGATCTACGCCCCTTCCCACTCCCACTCTCACTCCGCGTCGTCGCCGTCTTCTCACCCTCACTGAGAATCACCAACCTTCTCAGGTACTTTCTTTCCTATACGCGGTTAGACCTTTTATTACTGAGCTTGCAATTAGGGCTTTTTTTTTCTTTAAAGTTGTGATCTTTATGTATGTTTGTGCACGGTTTTAGGGTTAGTTATAATTTGATGGGTATGGATTTTGATTGGGTGAGTTCCAGTGGCGACTCGAGGAAGATGGGAATGTATAACTGAAACATGCATTTTATATTAATGAAATGATTTGTAATCTATTTTTTAACAACTCACATATCAAAAGCTGAACATTTTCGTACTTTCTGATTCCTCTCATAGACAAATAGTAATCCAAAAAAATACTATGAAAAGTTAAACAAAAAAGTACGAAAAGTAAACAATACTGAAAAAGTATCATAGCAAAATTTTAAGAAGAATATGCCCTTCCTTGAGTGTTGTTGATGATTCGAGAGAGGCAAATGTTTAATCCCAAAATTTACCTCAAAAAACTAAACAAAACCTTACTAAAAGTATACAATACCGAAAATTTTGGAAAAACCTGATTGTTGTTGAACAATGAGAGAGGTGCACAAAGATGAGAAATCGACTTGAGCCAATTGGACCGAGGGAAACTGGACTCACAAAGATGAGTGACTTTGTATGCGGTGGATTTCAACTTTTTCCAGGAAATAATCTACTGGGTTCAAAGCAAAATCTTATGGATTCATTCGTTAACTTAGGAAAAAATTCAGTATAACTACAGGGGATTTTTTTTCTGCCATGGGGTTGTGGACCCCAGTCAATGACATAGTGTCGCCTCTGGTGTTCTGATTTTATCCATGCATTTGTATGTGCTTCAGTTCCAAATTTCACTAGGCTATTTTCTTGTAGTATTATAGGACCACGTCTGGTTGACCGGTCTTAATTATCATGCTGGGAGGAGAAATGACCAACATCTAGCATTTCTTCAGGCTTGACGCCAATGGAGTTTCTTAACAATGAGGGAATATATAATCCTGTACGATGCGCAATATCACCGGGCTCATTGTGAGGAGGGTCCTGAGGGAGTATTAGATGCTTCATGTTTGGTAGGATTGGGTCTTCAAAAGGATGTATTGTAACCTGTCGACCGATTGTTGTATTCAAATGGTTAAAGTGACCTCTCGCAGGATTTGCAGTCCAATTCCATGTCTGCTCTTGCCTATCAAATGTGCCTTAAGGGAGAGTGTGATTACTGTGATTACTGGCTCAGTTGATGGCAAATGTTCAATCTGAGTTGCATTGGAGGAGTGAAGTCCCTCTGCCATTTATTGCATTGTTCTGTTTCAAATTTGGGTGGGAATTTTGTTGAGTAGCTTGTTGGTGCTCATGCATTTTTTGATAGATGTGTTTGGCTTGTATGTTATTTGGAAAAGGAAAGAAAGAAACACTCTAACATGGACCAGGAAGACATGATTTGTGAAGCACTAAGGTAATTCACCCTGTTACAACTCGGTGGACTATACTTCTGCTAGATAAGAAGATGAGTGTTGAGGGTTTTCAAGAATAACTTGATGTGCTTCAAAGAAAAACCTATTCTGACGTAGTGCAAGAGGAGCATAAACTGGAATGTTTTTTGGGGACACTGGATCTCTGGTTCATGGAGATTGTGCCTACACTTTAACATCTTCCGCTCTTTAGGTTGCAAAAAATGCTCAAAATCCTTCTCTATTTGCTTTTTGATTAAGCGGCGCTGATCTTGCAACTCTTGTGCGTGTGCTTTAATACCTCTTTCAAGGTTATCCACTTTTAGAAAAGTACCGATTGAAGCACAGGTGAAACTGCCTTAATGTGAGATGGTTTTTTGGTTGAGACCAGGAGATAGTATAATGTGCTGCTTGATAGTAGGATTGCCTGTTCAACATTTATCTGCCTGTGACCAGTTGTCTAGGGCTTGTAGTTTGCACATCAGAATTTTTGTTTCAGCTAGTCTAGTTCTGAATCGACTCAAGTGCCAGTTGGAAAGAAATGGAGGTTCTATCTAGGTCCGTGTTGTTTGATACTGTTCTTGCATGATGCAGAAATGCGTATAATGGATTTAGAAGCTTTTTAACTTTACTGCTTGTTTCCTAATTTCTTAACAGTACAGGCAGTCAAGCACCATTGAAGCATGAAAATTTTCGTTACCAGAAAAAGGTTAATACCCCAGTAAGTTATGTTTTTTAAGGAGTGTTCCACCGAATAATTCACCTTCGTACCAAATCCAAATTAGTAAACTTAGCTACCTAATTGTATACAAAAGCTTTTCACATATGTGATGAAGAAGAAGACAACATATCATCAATTCAAATCAGGGGAGTGGAGTTTTTGGAAGGGAAATAACTCAAGAAGTAAATAGCCTGTCATAATGCTCTAGAAAAGTCTATACGTGATTGATTGGAAAATGATAGATAATGTCTGATAGAAATTCGCTCACACTTCCACATATACCTTGCCTTCTCATAATTGTGATGTGTACAAACCTCCTCTTTTGTGCCTCTGATTTCTGTTCCTCGTTCCAGAAGAATATTCATCCCGGGTAACGAAATTGAAAACGTGCACACATGCTCAACAAATCCACAAAAGGCAGGATTTGCATTGTTAGACTCAAATCATTGTTGAAACGACCTTCGAAATTGTATGCATAGAGGATGGGATATATTTTGATTAGGGCCGATAAGGCTCATGTAAGCCAAAGAGCTTCTTCTGTTTCCCCGTTGCCTGCCTCTTTGTTTTTTGTTGTATATCTCATCCCTAAAAAACCATGTACGTCTTCCCTAAATTGGTTTTTTCCAAATGCTTGTGTTTTGCAGGTGGATGCTCAGTGCCAAGGGACGAGCCTTGATCATGTATCTAATGTTGATGTTTTAATAAAGCTCTTACTGCACCTGAACGTGTTGCTTTTGGCTTGTTGAAGATTTAATTTGAACTTGTGATGAACTTCAGAGTATTGATTTCGTGAACAGATATTACTACATTGTTGCTAAATTTGCCAGCTTAAAAATGTATCGAAGCTATTTTCTCTTCCACATTCTCATTTGTTAATTGGCCACTTTGATTGAGTTGCAATTTTCGCCTCTGAGTAGTGCAATGCATTTTCTTTTTTAATCATCGGGCCAAAGGGCTCCGCATAAGTTCTGGTTCGTCTAAATGTATGGAATATGATTTGCACTACTATGAAGTTTTGGGTAGGCCAAACATTTTCTAAACAACTTCAACAAACGCTCATTGTGGTACTGCGTTCAGTTTTTGATTTTGTGTTCACGTAATCAGGAAACAAGTTTCCAATTATATTGCTGAGAAGTATACAAATAAAAACATGTTAAGGACCTAGGTACGTAAGTGTTTCTTTTTTCTTTTATTTGAAGACTCAGGTGTTTTGGTCAAATTAAGCGCACTTCGACTAATCTTAAGGATCCAATTCTACTGCCTATTGGTGGGGACCCCAAGTAGGCAAATCCGACAGTTACTTTGGTAGTGTTTGGTTGGGAGTTAGTTTATTTTAGTTTTGGTAGTGGGTGGAGAGAGAAATAGAGTAATGATTGAAAATAGGGGTAATGATTGGAGAGAGATAGAGAGAGGTGAGGAAGTAATAATTGGAAAAATAGGGTAATAATTGAAAAAAGAAGTAGGGTAATGATTGGAAACAAAACTAAAATTAAAACTAAAATGGGAACCGAACAAAGCTTTACTTTTCTTTTGTGGCTTACTGGCATATAGTTATTTTCTAATTTCCTAGAAGTACTCCATAAAATTCAAATGCTTCACCAAGCCATTCGTCAGCTGGTTTTGGCTCAGTAAGAGTTTGTCCTAGTTAAAATATCATGTTTTAAGACATTACTGTTTTGATCATTGAAATAGAACTAAACACCAACGAGAAAAGAACCGAGTTGCTTTTGACTTGGCTTCTTGTTGTACTTGTGTAGTGGTCAGCCTTCCTACACGCCCGAGTCCGCCAGAATGCCTCTTTGGTTTGGGACGAAGCCAAGCCGATACACATGATAGGTGAAGGAAAGACCCCTATTTCATGATGCTTGGGGAATGCAAGTTTGATCGAGTATTGGAGAGGAGAGGTGGAAGAAAAGGCTCCGGATGGATTTAGAAGCCTTTGTGTGAGCCGTATGCTGTAAGAGTCAAGTACAATAACAAGGAGGGGAGAATGTTCACCCCCTTTAAAAATGAACAAAACAGAATTGAACTCTGTTTCTTGTGCCACAAGACTTCCTTTCACTTTGATCATTTCAAAGATGATCAATAGTAGTGTACTACCTGCGATTAGTGAAGCTTTGCCTAAAATGTACGCAACACTGTGGTGAACAATTAAATAGAAAGGAGGAAGTTACAAAGTTGACTTTGTGATCATCTCGTTCACTTTGTGAAAATTTTGCTACGAAGTTGACTTTATGCTTCCAAACTCTCTCTAATTGCTCTCTCTCATCCGTCTCTCACTCTTCAAGCTTCTTCCAATGGCCGCTCCAAGAACCCACGAAGCCTCCACTTCCACCTCCCGCCACGCCTACCAAGTCTTCTTGAGCTTCCGAGGCAAAGACCTCCGCAAGACCTTCATCGACCACCTCCACACATCCCTAACCCAAGCCGGAATCCACACCTTCAAAGACGACGACGAAATCGAAACAGGCCAAGACATCGAGTCCGAGCTCCAAAAAGCAATTTCCCAATCCAAGATTTCACTCGTAGTTTTCTCCAAAGGCTACGCTTCCTCCGCGTGGTGCCTCGATGAGCTGGTGAAGATCGCGGAGCGCCGGAGGGCTTGCGGGCAGGTTGTTTTGCCTGTTTTCTACGACGTGGACCCGTCTCATGTGAGGAAACAGAGTGGGGCGTTTTTACAAGCGTTTGGTAGGCATGAAGAGGAGGCGGGAACTGATGAGAGGAAGGAAAGGGTGAAGAGATGGAGGGAGGCTCTCACAGAAGTTGCTAATCTTGGAGGGAAGGTTTTGGAAAATGAAGCTGATGGGTAATTTTGCTATATATAGAAATTAAGTATTATGCACCATTAGCCTTTTTTTTTTTTTTGTTGATAATTTTGCTAGGAAAAGTTAGTTTGTAAATTTAAAGTTCATTTCTCAAGACATTGCTTCCTCTGCTTTGTAGGCATGAGTCGAAATTTATCCAGGAAATCGTTAAACAGATTTCAAGTAAGTTGAATCGCACAGTTTTGAATGTTGCATCGCACCAAGTTGGTATTGATGCTCGTGTCAAGAACATTGATTTGTGGCTACAAGATGGGTCGACTGAAGTTGGTGTATTGGCGATTTATGGTATGGGTGGAATAGGGAAGACCACAATTGCCAAAACTGCTTATAACCAAAACTTCGACAAATTTGATGGCAGTAGCTTTCTTGCAAATGTTAGAGAAGCTTCAGAACAACCCAATGGTTTGGTTCGTTTACAAAGGCAACTTCTCTCGGATATTTTGAAGAAGAAGGCCGAAAAGGTACACAATGTTGATGAAGGAGTCATTAAGATTAAAAATGCTGTAAGCTGCAAAAGAGTTCTTCTTGTTCTTGATGATGTTGATGATTTAGATCAATTAAACACTGTAACTGGGATGCGACAATGGTTTTATCCCGGAAGTAAAATTATCATAACAAGTAGACATGAGCGATTGCTCAAGGCTCATGAGGTGTGTGAGATGTATAAGGTTCAGGAACTGGATGATAAAGAATCACTTCAGCTCTTTAGTTGGCATGCCTTTGGACAAGACCATCCAATAGAAGGTTACGTTGAGCTCTCAGAAAGAGTTCTACAGCATTGTGGAGGGATCCCTTTAGCACTTCAAGTATTGGGATCTTCAATGTCTGGAAGAAACATAGATGTTTGGAAGAGTGCAATAAAGAAATTGGAAGCAATTCCAGACAGTCAAATCCTTAAAAAGCTTAAGGTAAGCTATGAATCTCTAGATGATGACCATGACAAGAACTTATTCCTCGACATTGTCTGCTTCTTTATTGGAAAGGACAAAGATTTCGTGGTTCGAATACTAGACGAATGTGATTTTTTCACCATAGTTGGGATTCAAAATCTTATTGATCGCTGTCTCTTAATGATTGGTGAAGAGAACAAGATGAAGATGCACGACTTGATTCGGGACATGGGAAGAGAGATTGTTCGCCAAGAATCACCAGAGGAGCCCGGGCAGCGTAGCAGAATATGGAATCACAATGATTCGCTTTCCGTATTATCTGAGAAAACGGTAAGAAAGATGTTTCTCCCTTCCATTTGGTGTTTTCTTGGATGATAAGTTACTTATCAGATTTACTATTATCAGGGTACAGAAACAGTCAAATAAGTTACTTATCAGATTTACTATTATCAGGGTACAGAAACGGTCAAAGGCCTTGTGCTTGACATGCAAATGTTTATGGAAGGCCAGTCTGTTGGACCGATCTTCAGTAGTGAATCTAATGATGCAAAAAGAAAGCGTTCCCAAGAAATTCTTGACGAATTACTGTTGATAGACCAAGGTAGGTATTTGAAACGAAGACGGCTTGACTTCTCAAGGCACTCAATAGATGCTCTCTCAAAAATTGGTACTGAGGCAGGCTTGAAAACCGATGCATTTGCGAGGATGCACGAATTGAGACTACTTCTGCTCCATTATGTTAAGTTCACTGGCTGCTATAAGGAATTTCCTAAAAAATTGAAATGGGTCTATTGGCGCGGATTTCCTTTAAAATCTATACCCAATGATTTTCCTCTTGAAAGCCTGGTAGCTCTTGAAATGCGTAACAGCAGCTTGAAACAAGTTTGGAACGGAACCAAGGTATGCCAGATTAAATTCTCTACTTTTGTGATTACATTAAGTAATGGAGAACTCATTTCATGTCGTTTGTTGATTTCTCCTCACTTTTTTTTACTGGAACAGGTGCTTAAGTTATTGAGATTTCTTAATCTGAGTCATTCCCATAGTCTTACTAAAACCCCTGATTTCTCCAGACTCCCTAAACTCGAAAGTTTGATTCTGAAAGATTGCATAAGATTGGTTGAAGTTCATGAATCCATTGGAGAACTGGAACGATTGGTTTTTCTGAATCTAAGAGATTGCACAAATCTTCGAAAGCTTCCAAAAAGCATTTGTCAGTTGAATTCCCTTGAAAAACTCATTCTCTCTGGTTGCTCAAATCTCATTGAGGTGCCTATTGAACTTGGAAAGCTTGAATCCTTGACAGTACTCCATGCAGACAAAGTCGCTGTTAACCAATTGGTGACTACCACTGGTGAGGTGAAATCATGGAAGGCTCGCTTCTGGTCTTGGGTATCCAAAAGAAGTAGAAGCCCGTCCATCAGATTTTCTTTGGCTTCTTTATCACACTCATTAGTGAAATTAAGCCTTGCAAACTGCAACCTTTCAAATGATGCCATTCCCATTGATCTTAGTAGCCTGTCTTTGTTGCAGTTCTTGAATCTTAGTGAAAACCCAATTAATACCCTACCGGAGAGCATCAAAGGTCTTTGTATGCTCCAGGACCTTTGGGTAGATTCATGCACTGGCCTCCAATCACTTCCTGAACTTCCCTCGAGTTTAGTCAAGCTCAAGGCAGTACATTGCACATCTTTGAAAAGAATAACAAATCTACCAAACCTGTTGAAGTCGCTGTTTTTGGATGTGAGCGAGTGTAACAATCTAGTTGAGGTCCAGGGATTGTTCAAGTTAGCACCCATAGGGGACTTTTTCCCGGAAATGATCAATGATTTGGGATTGTTGAACACGGAATTGATTGGAAACAAAGAGGTGGAATTGTTTAACAATATGACAAAAACAAGAATCAGATGTACTACACAGGTGCTCTCTCTCTCTCTCTCTCTCTCTCTCTCTCTCGCGCGCGCGCGCATGTGCACGCGCATATGCTACCTGAAAAACGTGGATGGATCTAGTAGCCTTGGATTTTGATTTTAATACTGTCACTCTCTTTGGGCAGGGACTTTATGAGTTTGGGATATTCAGTTCATCTCTCCCTGGGAATGAGATACCCGACAGGTTTGGCCAGCGGGCTAAAGGAAACTTCATATCATTCAATGTGCCTTCAGAACCTAATCTCAAGATGCGAGGCGTCAGTATATGCTTCGTCTACTCACGTTCCAAGGATCGCACATACCGGTTTTTGGGTGATTCTAAATACGGAAACTGGTATTCGTATTTCATCAAAATCAGCAATAAGACCAGGGGTCAGAAATGGGTATATAGCCCCACTTTCCTTGGTATTCCAAGTGCTGGAGAAGATATGACATGGCTAAGCCATTGGAAGTTTGAGAATCAGCTGGCAGATGGCGATGAAGTGAGTGTATCGGTGGTTGGGTGGAGTCTTACTTTTCGCATTAAGGAATGTGGGATCAGCTTCGTTTACGAGGAGCAAAAACAGCAGAAGGGAACACCAACAAAGAGTGAAGAAGTAGAAGAAGAACGAGTAATCAAAACGGTTGATGCCCGTCCTCTTCAAAACACGATTGATGGTCTTTTGTCCGCGTATCAGCTGAGGAGTGGTGAATATTTCCTCTCACACCCTGAATACTTCGTACTTGCAGAAGGTTCAAACGATAGCGATCCAGTTAGGGCTGTTTTGTATGAAAACTTATTTCAAGACAATGTGCAAAGTACAGGTGCGCGTTATGTAGCTTTCTCATTTAATACTCATGTATGGGAAAGAACAACAATAGCAAATATGAGGCTCCTAACATAAAGAGTTGTTCATTTGGGATATGGGAAAAAAAAATTCTTTCCTCTGCTTTATGTGATTCTTTTCTACATGTTGTTACAGGGTCTACATATGAGGGAGGCGAAGAAGTAGATGATGAGAGTGAAGATTATTTTGATGGTGACACTTATGACGACGTAGATGAGGAGGAGTTGATGACCTTATTGGGTTGGAAGTAAGTAAGTAAGTGTTGCCATCGTAATGATCGATGTCCCAATGATCACTTATTTTCAGTTTCAATGGATTTATAGTATAGAGCTGTGTTTAATAAAATACTGCACAATTTTTTGGGGCCCCTCCTTTTAGTAAATTTTCTGGAACCCAAGGCGAACGCCTTGCTCGTCTTTGCTCCGGACAGGTACTTTGTGTTGCCCCAAACTTGATTTAAGATCTTTCTCATGTTTCTGTAAGCCACTTTGCACTATAAATATGCTGCCAAGCTCAAATTTAAGAACCAGGAGATTTGTTTTGCTTGCTGTTTGTAAATTGTTGAGATATGCTTTGAGATGGACAACGAATGTTGTAACGAAAAGGTCTTTATGCTAGTAACATTTTAGTAAGAATGATGAGATATGCATTAATCCGATTCCTCTCATCGAGACGAACAATATGAGAGAAAAATTTGACTCAAATCTTGTACGAAATAAGAAAAAATAACCAAAAAGACCACGCTAAAAAATCGCCAAAAAAGTTAAGCCGAAAGAGGCCTAATGCTTGAGTTCTAATGACTAACGGTTCTCTAAAGATCCATAAGCTAGTGTCTGCGCAAGCTGAAAGAGTGCAGGATAGTCAAAATTTGGGCAAGTGCAAATGTTATAAAAGTATGCCTTAATCGACTCCTGGAAACTTGAACACATAAAGCTCAACTCTATAAAAAGTTGAGACTGGAAGCAACTTATGCTTTCTTTACACGTACGGAAGTACTACTAGTTTTTTGGAACAGAGAGTTCTCCTATACATATTATTATTAGCAATAAAAGCATGGGTTCCTAGGAAAGTCAGCGTCATGGTTTCCTAGGCCGGTCTGGGATTCCCATGGGGGAGATCTCAAGGAAACTATTCTTTCTTTCTTGTTTTCATTTGCTTAGATCTAATAAATTCGATATTAACATGTTCTGTTTTTATTCTATTCCCTCACACACACACACACTCTCTCTCTCTCTCTCTCTGAAGGATTTTCTCTAGTCAAACACCACTCCCCATCCCACTCTTTCCATCACCTACTTTGATCCAAGAGCTTCAGAGAGAGAGATGGGAGATGAAGACTACTTACCAAGAAAACGGCTACGCCAGCATTCCCATTTGCCGTACAAGCTCAAACTGCTAGTGCTGGCCATAATATCGAACCTCCTGACCACTACCTACATCCTCAGTAATGGACCCAGCTCCTTCAACCTCCACCCAATCTCCAAATACACTCAACACCTCTCCATCCCTCTCCGCTGGAAGCCCTCCTCTGCTCTCCTCCGCGAGCTCAACGCCACCCACCGCCAAGTCACCGCCACTCACCGCCTACTCACCTCCACCTTCCGCCAACTCACCGCCAACCAACGCCAACTCAAGGCCACCCACCGCAAACTCACTGCCAGTCGCTCCCAGATCGACGAGTTGACCAAGCAGCTGAAGCTCAACAATTTTATAGTGGGAGCACTCGTAAAGGATCTCCGCCGCCTCAAAAATCCTACTTCAGCCAACCAAATCATCAACGACCCCTCGATTCTTAACTACATTAACGGTCTTCCTAACGAAACAAAGCTCGCCATCGGGCCCCACAAACTCCCTCTCGGGCACTCGTCCCAAATGGGATCTGACCAGCTCTACCTTCCCATTGGAGGAGCTTGTTTGGAGTATAAAGACGAGTTAACTCAGTACATGACATATACAGTCGGAGGTGAGTGCCCGGTTGATGATGTGTTCGCCCAACGACTCATGCTTAAGGGGTGCGAGCCACTCCCCAGGCGTCGGTGCCACCCAAAGGCGCCAGCCGGATATATCAATCCCACACCGTTGCCGGGCAGCCTCTGGGCAACCCCACCTGACACGAGCATTGTGTGGGACCCATACACTTGTAAAAACTACCAGTGCCTCATTGACAGGGAAAAAACACAAGGGTTCTCTGATTGCAAGGACTGTTTCGACTTACAGGGGAGAGAGAAGAGCCGGTGGCTCTTCGACAGAGGCCTCAACTACGGGATCGACCAAGTACTGAGCATGAAACCCCACGGCACGATCCGCATCGGGCTCGACATAGGTGGAGGGTCCGGCACGTTTGCCGCCCGAATGAAGGAAAGGGATGTGACCATCATAACCACTTCGATAAATTTCAACGGGCCGTCCAACAGCTTCATTTCGTCGCGTGGGCTGTTGTCCATGCATCTGAGCATCTCTCAGCGGCTCCCCTTTTTTGAGAACACGTTAGACATAGTGCACTTGATGCACGTCCCGAGCAACTGGATACCAGATGCGATGCTCGAGTTCACCCTGTATGATATATACAGGGTTTTGAGGCCTGGGGGATTGCTGTGGCTTGACCATTTCTTCTGCTTGGGGCACCAGCTGAATGCGACGTACATTCCGATGCTGGATGGAGTTGGGTTCAAGAGACTCAGGTGGAATGTCGGTTTGAAGCTTGATCGCCGGGTGGATGAGAATGAGTGGTACTTCTCGGCCCTGTTGGAGAAACCGATGAGTTAGTAACTACACCGCAAATGGCTTCTGTGTTAGAGATAGGACAGATTTGTGACTACAAAAGCATATATTCTATCTGGAAATCCATTGAATGGTTCAACAGGAATTTGGTTTAGATACCCCTGGCATGATTACTGAACTGACCTGAGTTACGACGATAAATCAAGGAGTTTTATGAGCTTGCAACGACTGATTGTTTTTCGTTGATGAAGCCAGTTACCCTGCCATTCTACTAATCGAAACGAATCATGGGAGTGCCTTACGGTTCCAGAAATTTAAAATCAACGAATGCAATAGTTACTATGTAGAACAGATTGTCCATTTGTGGAGATCAAATTGTAACAAAATTACGAAGTGATATGTCCATAATTTCATCTTTCCGTTACAAGAACGTTTTCCCTGGCATGAAGGCAAACAAAAAAACAAACACGAGAGCCATGCCAACATCTACGGCTATGGATACGGATAGGGTATAATGCTGGATTGGAAACAATATAACTATAAGAGACTTAGGAGTCGAAAGTTGCCTTAATCGTTTTTCCATCTCCACAGGTAATGACCTGAAGTTTATTACGTGGAATTGCAAAGGCCAGATCATTTACTTTGCCAATGTGAGACTCAATCTGAAGATTGAGAATCTACCATTAAGAATAGTCGAAACGAATATGAGACTAGTGCTTGCGTTGAAGGGATGCCACCATCAAGCTAGTTGTTTTCAAAATCCTGTTTAATCAAAATCATATCAAGATGCCAAAATTGAGTAATGCAGGTTGAGAATTGTCAATATTTCAAATTAAAATCAGCATCCGTGTCTAGCATAGTATCCGCATATAATGTGTCTTCCTCGCGCGCACTCTTGGTACGTCTTATTAGGGAGAGGAAAAACCAGAGTTACATCAAGCTTGGGATGCTATCAAGGGATGTGCTCCCACGAAATGAGGTTGGGAGCTCTTTTTTTTTTTTTTTTTTCCCGAAACAAAAAATGAACTTTCAACCATTCGAAAGAAAACTCATTGTTAAATATGCACACAATCTTCCAAAATGACTGTAAAAATATCAATACATCAATAAAAATCAAATACGGGACTGTTAAATTTTGATATAAACACAATCTCACAAAGAGAACTCATGCTTTGGGATTCCAACAATATCAACTTGCGAAAGAAATGCAAAACTAATAAAATTTATCAGCAACAACTTGAGGGCCCAACGCATCAAAATCGAGATCGAAACTCGGTAGGTACTCCCACTGCAATATGGAAACTAGTTCTTCATCAAAATTGAGATCGAAGCTTGGTAGTGGCTCCCACTGCAATATGGAAACTAGTTCTTCAAAATCCGCATCCATGTCCGAAAGCTTTTGTGAGTAATTTTCCTACCTCTCCACTTCCAAAAATCTTCTGAGAGAGGTCTTGGGGCACGTCCGGACGGGTATGAGGGTCTGAGGCATCAAAATCAAGACCGAAACTTGGTAGCTGCTCCAACTCCAATATAGGAACTTGTTCTTCAAGATCCGCATCCAGGTCAAGAAGCATTCGTGAATAGTTTCCTTGCTTCTCCATTTCCAAAAAATTTTCCGAGGAAGGTGTTGGGGGAAGCCAAGATAGGGTTTGAGGGGCTGACGCGAGACCGAAACTTTGTAGCTGCTTTGACTTCAATATAGGAACTCGTTCTTCAAGATCCGCATCTCTCTCCCGTGCCTGCAAATCCACAGCCTCCACACCATATTTCTTGCAAACTCATTCAAACGATGTCCCTTCCACGCAAAATCACCCTCCCACCACTCTAAACCCTTTCTCGGTGCTCCATTCTGAATCTAGGAGTCCTATGTACACGCGAGGCGATTGATTGATTGATTGATTGGTGATGGTCGTGGTTGGAATGGTGGTTGCAGAGAATGAAGCTAGTAGTAGCGGGGACGAGGTGAGTGGACCCAAGTCCCCATGGAAGACTCCACCCGCCTTGGCTGATCCCAGAACGGCGCCGTCGCTGCCTCCTCCTCCCGATTCTCCGGTTATGGGCGCGGATTCCTGGCCGGCTCTCTCTGGCGCCCAGCGCCCCAAGAACTCCGAAACCACCGCAACAAAGCTTCTCAAGAAGCATTTGTAAATAGTTTCCTTGCTTCTCCACTTCTGAAAATTTTTCAGAGGAAGGTGTCGGGGGAAGCCAAGATAGGGTTTGAGGGACCGACGCATCAAAATCAAGACCGAAACTTCGTACCCGCTCCAACGTACGAACTTGTTCTTCAAGATCCGCGTCCATGACGGTCGAAAGCATCCGCGAATTATTTCCTTCTTTCTCCACTTCCGAAAGTTCTCGCGAGTAAGGAACAGTTTCTATTTCTGGTGCTTCCATCTTCTGTTCTTGCTCAAACTCCCTCCTAGTACGCTTTGCGGGTTTCCGGACCGTAACATCAGCATCACTAGCAGTAGCAGCCTCAACAATCTCTGCTCTCCCTGTAGATTTCGTGGTGCACTTTATGTTCCTCGGAAATATCTTGGTGTGCATTGAGTCGTATTTTCTTTTTATCCTACAAAGAACATACTCTCCTTTAGGCCATTGTTCAAACTCATGCATGATCCAACGGCCTTTTTCCATCGCTCCTGATTCGTCCGCGGTCCGAAAACACAACGTCCTCTTGTACCCTATCAGTTTAGGTTCAGTCTGTTCGTCGTCAGGACCGGTCTGTTGGTTTCAGGACCGGTCTCTCCGTGCCATGAGCCACAGCCTGCCGTTCTAGCTATCCGTTTGTCGCTGCCTTTGGCCTTGATAGATTTTGAAGTAAATTGGACAAGAGAAGGCTCTATTTATAGAGCGCTTCCACCAATATAGAATTCTCTAGAATTGTTAAGCTAGAGATAAGCACATTTACATTACAAAGATCTCCTAATTTCTAGATTTTTCTAGTTTTAACTCATGTGCTTAATTACAAAACATCTTTCATACTTCTTCTAGAATTATTTAGTCCTACCCATACAAATATCTTCTAGTGTAATAATTACTTCTACACACTTCTAATTATTTTAAACTTAGATACTCCTTCCGTCCCATTTTCATTGTCCTTTTTTGATTCGTGCAGTTTTCAATCGCTTATATCTTTCAATATGAATCTCTAAAAATATGCAATATGAATCTTATTTGATAGATTTCAATTTGTTCTATAATACAAAGATGTCAAAATCATGAAAAATATTATAGATTGAAAGATATACGCAAGAGCCAAAAAAGTGAAAAATGAATAATGAACAATGAAAATGGGACGGAGGGAGTATTTAAATACCCATTCTACATTATTCTAGAACAAGATTACAAATTACTTTTTTAACAAATGTAGGCGCTGCTTTCTGTACACGGGTCGTTTTCTGTGAAAATCTGCCACGGGACTTTGTTTCCGGTCCCGTAAATCTCGCGCTTGAAAACGACGTCACAAGGCAGGGCTTTACCATTGGACTTGCTCCCAAGATGGTCGATAACAAGTTCTTGGTCTGTAGGCGTAAACTTATAACCCACTCAGGGCCGGCCCCGGGGTAAGCCCCGCAAGTCCTTGGGCTTGGGCAACCCCCCGGGATAGGGCAACCCCAAAAAAAAAAAATTCCATGTAAATATATATGTATATATATTAATATTTTGACGCAATCCTAGCATGAATGGTGCATCTGATCCGCTGGTTGGTAGGCCGTGCGTAAGTTTTTGCTCGGGTAAGGCGCCAGGGTTCAAATCTTGTGCCGAGCATTGAAAAATCATTTTTTCACTCAGGGCAATTCTGCTGTTGACAACGTGGAACAATCTGGAGTAGCTTGGAATGAGTAATTTTGTTTACTCTTTCCATTTGTTTAGGATTCTGTTTCCTTTAAGTCCCTCTCTCTCATCTTCGTTGACTGTAGTGCACTTACTTCTCTGTCTCTTTACAATTTGTTCATGAAGTGAAAGGATATTTGTTGTTGGAGTACACCACAAATGTATAGTATCTTAAAAGTGATACAATGGAATACTTATCATTCCACCACTGAATCTGGAATACATATCACAACTCATCTTTGAAATACCATTCTTGTTGTTGTCATTCATAATTTTGGGAGATACTTCTTCTACATCAATAATTATTGTCACACTCCTAAAAAAAGGAAAAAAAATACTCTCATACTCACAGAGTTATGTATGCAAATATAAAAAAATAAAAAATATACATGCATATGCACATACTAGTGCATACAAAGGACTCACAAAGGTTATTTGTATACATACACAGATAGTCAGGCACTAATTTAAAAAACTTCAATGAAAAAATTAACTATTTTTAAAGTCAGATTTGAATTTTTGCTAGCTGGTCCATAATGTTTCTTTTTCATTTTATCATTAAATTTTGAACAATGATCAAAATAAATAAATGAAAGCTAAAAATAAATAGAAACCCATCATATATATTTTTTTGAATCAGATCTTGTTAAATCATAGAGCACTATGACTGGAATTTCATTTTAATTTTCATTTATTAATAGAATTCAAACTAAAAGCACAATATAACCTTGATTTTTTTTATGACTTAATAACAAGTAGGCAACCAAGTTTAAGGTCGGGCTTGGGCAACCTAAACGTCGGGGCCGGCACTGAACCCACTGGTACGCTCATGTCTTGTTCTCGATCTCCCACCTCTCTCTCTCTCTCTCTCTAATCTTTGGTAATACTCTCTCTCTCTCTCTGTGATCTCACGTTGTTGGTCCAGGTAATGTGATGGGATATATACAGGACAATAGAAAGTCGGCTATGTATGTACTTACTAGAGTAGTAGTGTACTATCTCCGTCCGCAGTTAGTTACTTGTTCCCTACGAAACGAATTGTAATTTCTCGGAAAAAAAAATTAAGTTGGTTATCATTTTTTGAATTTCTTGCATCAATATAAAGTGCTTGATTTGTTCTTTAATTTGGTGTAAAAAAATTCTAAAAAATTTCCATGGAAGTATTTTATTTTTTGATCCAAAAATTTCGTTGACTTTTTGCAGAGGAAAAGTAATTTGGGATGGTTGAATAGTACAAAGTATGTATTTCCTAATCGAAACAAAAAAACGTGACTTTGGGTTAATTAGATGAAATTAACGGACCAGTCGGTGGTGTTGGGTTAAATTGAGGAGTAATTATTCAGTGGTCGCACGCAAAGTGTCACAACACCCTAATCCGCCACATGTTTCTGTGGAGTTAATATACTTTGTACTACTGAGCCCCACGAACATGTATGACAGAGCACCACGTGACGGTATTTCAAGACCGCTAAATATATTTTTTAGATTTTGTGAGGGTGGTGGGAAACTAGTGAATTTCCACTCCCGTCAATAGCCAATTGACAAATTTTTTTAGATTTTGAATTTTTTTCGAATTTGTTAGTTTTGCACTAAACTTATGTGGGTTATTTATTCGTCTACGCGAGAGAAATCGAAAGCGTAAAAAAATTGTACTTTCATTCAAGTATTTTGAGAAATAACCACTTTTTAGCAAAAAAAAGTGAAATAAGTTGAATTATTTTGAGAAATAGATTAAGTGATTATTTCTCAAAATATTTGGATAAAAGTAAAAAAAAAAAAACTTTTCCGGTTCCTCACGTTAAGATGAATCAATATTTCACAAAAGTTTGACGTAAAACTAAGAAATGCAAAAAAAAATTTAAATAATGACAAACCAACTCATTTTTAGTTAAATTTAAGAATGCAGCCTAATTAAAATTTTTTTTTTGGTAACGTAGTCTCTGGGCCAATTTGCTCGAACTACGGGACAATAGAATTTGATAACCAGCAATCATTAAGTGTGGATAATATACGTTCAATGGTAAAAAATTAAATTTTCAATACACGATGCCAAATTTTTGCATCAGCGGCATTAAAACCGGCTCTCTAACCCCCAAAAAACCCTTCGGCTTCAACATCTTCCTCCGCCACGGGGGGAGACACTTTGCAGTTCCATCCGTCTCACTGCCCTTTTGGCCACCGACCTCCTTCCCACCTCATCCTCTTCTCTGATCGTGCCGCCGGTTATCACAGTTGGTGTAGCTTGGTTCTACTCAACAATGAGGTGCAGTCTTGGGGTTGGAGGGAGGATCATGTGTTTTCTGCTCCAATCATGCCGCGGGCTATCACAGTTGGAGTAATCGGTTCTGCTCAACGATGAGGTGTGGTCATCGACGTTGGGGAAATTCCGTATGGTGGCCTCTAGATCTGGTCTTATTGTTTTCAGTGGTGCTCAAAGCTTCATAGGATGATTCCGTGTTGGTGGTGGGCTGTTGTTTTCCGACCATTTTGGTGGGCGACGGCACTAGTCATCGGCTACGGGTCTGGTGGTGTTGATTGCTACCTGCTTCGGGTTTTTAGGCGGTGGTTGTTTGCCTAGGTATGGTGGTCGGTGGTGTGTGGTGTTTGTGTTTTGGTTAGGGTTAGGTTTGGGGGTTGGGCTAGGCTTGGCTCCTCTTAGATTGGGTTTGGCCCATTGATGTTCGTTATTGTATGATTTGGGCATATTAGGCCTTTTGCTCTTAATTGTTTTGATCTAGGTTTTTAGACTCATTTAGGGTGATTAGGCGTTGGCCTTTAGAGAGGCTTCGTCCCATCGAGTATTCTGAATTGGCTTCTTGCCAATTTAGTAATTGGGTCTTGGATTGAACTGATTATTCTTCAAAACAAGACGTTATTTCCTTATTCCTATTAGTCTACTAATAATTTTAAGATTAATGAATTTTTTTTTGCTGTTCAAAAAACGCGGCATTAAAACCGCCGATAACAGTCCCAAAACCCCGCCGGTTAAAGTAAATTATCGCTGGTAAAACTTCTCCCGGCAAAACAATAGTCGAAAATATAAAAACAACAGTAAATTACTGTTGGTAAAGGTTTCTGGCTATTAACAGCGGTTTTACTACTGCCACAAAAAGTTCTGGGAATAAAAAGGAGAGCCATGCCAACATCTACGGTTATGGATACAGATAGGGTATAATGCTGGATTGGAAACAATATAACTGTAGGAGACTCGGAGTCGAAAGTTGCCTTGATCGTTTTTCCATCTCCACAGGTAACAACCAAAAGTTTATTACGCGGAATTGCAAAGGCCAGAGCATTTACGCTGCCAATGTGAGACTCAATCTGAAGATTGAGAATCCACCATTAAGAAACAAAATAACATGTCAATGAGTCTCTGTCAGTCGAAACGAATATGAGACTAGTGCCAGCGTTGAAGAGATGCCGCCATCAAGCTAGTTGTTTTCAAAATCTTGTTTAATCAAAAATCATATCAAGATGCCAAAATTGTCAATATTTCTCATTAGAATCAGCATCCAGCCTAGCATAGCATCCGCATATAATGTGTCTTCCTCGCGCGCACTCTTGATATGCCTTATTACGGACGGGGAAAACCAGAGTTTCATCAAGCTTGGGATGCTATCAAGGGATGTGCTCCCACAAAATGAGCTCTCGATGAGTTTTCATCGAGATGTTGAGAGGTCCTTTTTTTTTTCCAAAAAAAAAAGACCTCTCAACAGCTCAATGAAAACTATTATTAAATACACACACAATCACGTTCACTATGCATTTTTATGGACTGTAAAAATATCAATACGTCAATAAAAATCAAATACGAGACTGTTAATTTTTGATATAAACACAGTCTCACAAAGGAAACTCATGCTTTGGGATTCCAACGATATCAACTTGCGAAATAAATGCAAAACTAACAAATCAAACAAGGCAAAATTTATCAGCAACAACTTGAGGGCCCAACGAATCAAAATTGAGATTGAAACTTGGTAGCGGCTCCCACTGCAATATGGAAACTAGTTCTTCAAGATCTGCATCCATGTCCCAAAGGTCGAAAAAAACAATCAGATGGGATAAGCCTTTGTCCGAAACTAGTTCTTCAAGATCAATAATATTTGGACTTTAAAGTCTTTACATATTTTGGGCTTTGTCCGTTGGTGCGAATGGACTTATCCCATCTGATTGTTTTTTTCAACTTTTGTTGGAAATCCCTTTCTCCCACCCCTTAATAAAATGTTATAATACTTTTGTCGATAAATTTTATTTTTTTTCTAGATTTTGTGACGGTGGGGAAATTAGTGGATTTCCACCAATTAAGAGTTGGGTGTATTCCGTAGTTCTCTCTCGTTCCTACACTTTTTCACCAAATAGGACGTGCCAATTAGGGCTTGTTTGATAACCTAAATTCAGCACTTAATACTGAATCAATTAAGTAATAAGTGATTCAGTAGGTTTGATAATCACATTTCATATTGCATAACAAATTACGTACCACTTAAACTACAGACCAAAAAGTTGAAAAAAATTAAGTAGCTTTGAGTTACTTAATTTTGGCTGAATTTTTGTGTATTTACACTCAACTGCCATACCACCACCACAACCACTTCCGCCAACATCTCCACCACTCCACCACCACCACCACTCCACCACCACTCCTCCTCCACCACATCACCACCACCACCACTCCCTCCACTACCACCACCACCACCACCAACTCTACCACCAACACTTCCTCCACTACCACCACCACCACTCCACCACCACCACAACTCCACCACAACCACCACCACCACCACCATCATTACACCACCACCACCACCGCTCCTACCACCACCACCGCTCCTACCACCACTCTACCACCACTACCATCACTACACCACCACCACCACCACCACCACCACCACTTCCTCCACTATCACCACCACCACCACCACCACCGGTTCCACCACTTCACTACCACATCACCACCACCACTCCACCACAACCACCACCACTACCATCACTACACCACCACTACCACCACCGCCGCTCCTACCACCACCTTCACCGCTCCTACCACCATCATCACAACCATTACCACCACCGCCACTCCACCACCACTACCATCACTACACCACCACCACCACTCCACCACCACCACTACCAGCACTCCTACTACCTCCACCACTCCCCCACCACCACCATTCCACCATTATTACCAAAAGTTTATTGTGACCGTTGGTAAATTAAGAGAGAATTGGAACAAAATTAATTCATCATTTTTTAAATTCAGTCCTTAATATATATATCAAACAGTTTTTCAGCTTAAAAATTTCAGTATTCAATTTTCAGTACTTAATGAAACAATGCTATAGTGCATCAAATATGGAGCTGAAAAAAAATTAAAATTCTTTTTATCAACTAGGGACGTTTTCATTCGATAAACGGGAAGAGAAAAAAAAATTACTATGTTTGGAAACGCGGAAAGGAAGGAAAGGAAAAATTGCCGTTCCGATTTCTCAAAAAAGTACTTTTTGAAAAAGAAGGTAATTTCAAGCTCAAAAATTATGTGTTTACGCAAATAATTTTTCTATCAATATGTATCTTATTTGATAGATCTCATTAAGATCTTGTAAATGGTGCAAAAAAAATTTAAATTTTTTTTCATTTTTATTATATTTGAGTTTAAAATTCAAACATTTTGAAAAAAAAAGAACTTTTTCTTAGCGTGGAACGGTTAAACCTAGAAGATGCATAATCCAAGAGTGGCAGTCCGACAGGTTTTTTTCCCAGTCGATAAAAGCGCATAGCCCATTTCGCCGGGGAGCAGAATTAGGGTTCCGATTGATCGGTTGGTTAATTTTCGCAATCTCGCTCCTTCTTGTTGTTGATCGTCTTCTTCTTTTCTTTTTCTCATTTGTGCTAGTTTGTGTTAAGCTCAGTTTGCGCTTTTTTTTGCTTCCGTCCACTGGCTTTTGATTGTGAGAAAGGAGGACAAGAGAAAGGGTTGTGGTTTCATACCAAGTCCTGCTAACAGTGATTAGATTTGGTGAGAAACAAACTGGAGCCGATAAAGATTCGTCCTTTTGTTTATTTTCATCATTTTTCCACCATTACTTATCTCTTTCTTTAGCTATTCAAATAAGCGAAAGGTTTCTTCTTTCATTTTCTTTCTCACCCTTTCTCACCATCCAAAGGTGTTGTAAGAACACAAAAAGTAGGAGAGAAAGAGCAAGGGAAAAAAAATTCAGCATGGCAGTGGTGAAGGAACCCAGTGATTAGATTCAATGCACTTCTAATTGATTTCCTTAGTTATTTCTGTTTGCTTTCTGCAAATTATCATTTCATATGAATGTATTGCTGATAGCATTATTTGAGTTGCTTTATGACTTCAATTATATCGCATCTTCACTTTCGTTTTGATTCTAAAAGAAGCCTGGTGCCCTTCAACTGAACAGAAATTGCATTTTCTTCCAGATATTTGTCCCGTAACTGCTAAGAGGACACAAAAAAAACTCCTCTTCCATGTCTCAGTGTACTTACCAGGTGTTCTTAAGCTCCAGCGATGACACTAGTATCAACTTTTCAGATCACCTTTATACAGCGCTGGTTCGCTCTGGAATTCACACTTGTCGAGCAGATGATGGAATTGAGAGAGGGCACACTATGCAGTCAGAATGTCAACGAGCCACCGAAGAATCCACGATTTCAGTAATTGTCTTCTCGAAAGGCTATGCTTCTTCGGGACGGTGCCTTGATGAACTTCTAAATGTTCTCCAACGCCGGAAGGCAGTTGGACATAGAATATTGCCGGTGTACTACAATGTGGACCCATCTGAAGTTGGGAAGCAGACTGGGAGTTTTGGAGAAGCGTTTGCTAATCATGAGGAACAATTCATTGCAGCAACAGATGGAAGGGAAAAGGATTTGATGGAAAACGTGGAGAGGTGGAGGGCAGGTCTCAGGGAAGTTGCAAAATTAAGAGGGATGGTCTTGCAAAATCAATCTGATGGGTAAATGTCCCGGAATTCTTTATAAGGCACCATTGGGCTGTATGTGTCCGTAATTTCATTCAGATGTTGCCTGCACATAGTTTTGCAGTATTTACATAAAGATTCTGACAGGAACAGGATACATGTTAATTAGAAAAGAGTTCGAAATCAGTCTAGAAATATTGTTCTAGCTGCTGGTAGTTTTCTTGATAGTTTCCCTTTCCATGTGTTCGTAAAAAACATGAAATTCTTACTCTGCTCTTTTATTTTTTGTTTTGTAGGCATGAATCGAAGTTCATCCAGGAAATTATCAAAGAGATCTCGAACAAACTGAATCGTAAGGTCTTGGGTGTTACCCAATACCAGATTGGAATTGATTCTCGAGTTGAGAGCATAAATTATTGGTTACAAGATGGGGCAACTGATGTTGGCATTGGGGTGATAGCCGGGATTGGTGGAATAGGGAAGACAACCATTGCCAAAACTGTCTATAACTCAAATCTTGACAGGTTTGAATGCAGTAGCTTTCTTTTAGATATTAGAGAGACTTCTAAACAGCCCAATGGTTTGGTACGTTTACAAGAACAACTACTTTCAGATATTTGGAGGTGTGGAAAACTAAAAATTGGCAGTGTTGATGAAGGAATGATTAAGATTAAAAATGCAGTAAGTTGCAGAAGGGTTCTCGTTGTTCTTGACGATGTGGATCAACTGGATCAATTGAATGCAGTACTTGGAATGCGAGACTGGTTTTGTCCAGGAAGTAAGGTTATTATAACAACGCGTTATGAGAAACTGCTGAAACCATATAAAGTTGACGAGACCTTTAAGGTTAAGGAATTGGATTATAATGAGTCACTGCAGCTCTTCAGTTGGCATGCCTTTGGACAAGCACATCCTATTGAAGGTTTCATGGAGTACTCAAAAAGTGTACTCCAACAGTGCAAAGGACTCCCTCTGGCTCTTAAACTGTTGGGTTCTTCTCTCCGTGATAGAAGTGCAGAGGAATGGGAGACTTCATTGGAAGAAGTGGAATCATTTACTGGAAATCAGATCCTACAAACACTGGCAATTAGCTTTATGTCCTTACAAGATGATCACGACAGGAAATTATTCCTCCTCATTGCTTCATTTTTTGTTGGGAAGGACAAGGAATATGTGGTCAAAATACTGGATGAATGTAATTTCTATACGACAGTTGGAATTGAAAACCTTGTGGATAGAGGCCTCATAACAATTGGAGAAGGGAATAAGTTGATTATGCATCAATTGCTCCGCGACATGGCTAGAAGAATTGTACACCAAGAGTCACCCAATGAGCCTGGGAGACGTAGCATAGTGTGGGATCATGAGGATTCTTTCCATGTATTGAGTAACAAAACTGTAAGAAAGATCCTTCCTATTGCACCCTCAAAAGAAGAGATAAAAGAAACACTAGCTTCCTTCTTTGTGTGTATGTGCTTCTGTAATTATGTTTGCATGCTTTTTACCTGACAATTCTTTATGCGCTACTAGGGTACCGAAAGGGTTCAAGGCCTCCTCCTCAATATGCGTATATTGAGGAAAGCTAAATCTTCCATGTCAGCTACCAATGTTAGTCATACAAAACGAGAACACCCGATACATGACAGTCCAGACCGGTCATGGAAACGGCGTCGTCTTAGCTTGTTCTCCTGGCAACGTCTATCCACTGCACTTCCAATTTTTCCCTCGGCAAAGGACGTAAACTTCAGAACTGATACTTTTTCAATGATGCCCAAACTAAGACTGCTCCATCTTAATTATGTGCAGCTTGGTGGAAGCTATAAAAGGTTCCCAAGGAAGTTAAGATTGTTGTGCTGGTATGGGTTCCCTTTAAAATCTATTCCTGATGATTTCCCGTTGGAGAACCTGGTATCTCTTGATTTTCGCCATAGCAATTTGGAGCAACTTTGGAAGGGAACAAAAGTACGGTTAATCACCTTCCCCTGTCTTCATTTGTTGTTTTATTTTGTCATACGAGGCATGTACAGATTTGAGATGAGTTTGTAAGAACTCATTATCCTCTCTTTCTTCTTCCTTCCCTCTTGCAGTTCCTCAGAGTGTTGAAATTTCTGAATCTCAGTTACTGCCATAGCCTTGTCAGTACTCCTGACTTCTCAGGACTTCCTTGCCTTGAGAGACTATGGCTCAAGGATTGCACAAGTTTGATTAAGGTTCATGAATCAGTTGGGGACCTTGAGAAACTTGTTCTTTTGCATCTAAAAGGCTGTAATAATCTTAGGAAGCTTCCTAGAAAAATTGGGCAGCTAAAATCGCTTGAGAAACTGATTCTGTCGGGTTGCTCAAAGCTTGAAACGAATCCCATGGAGCTTGAGAAATTAAAGCCTCTGACAGTACTACATGCTTATAGAACAGCTATAACTCAATTATGCTTTACCAGTAGAAAGAGTGATCCATGGCCTAAAATTCTCTGGTCTTGGGTATCAAAACCAAGCAAAGAAATGGGCCACACATTGGCCTTTTTGCCATGCACTTTACAAAAATTATGTCTGAGGAACTGTCATCTATCGGATGATACTATTCCAAGGGACCTTAGTGGCTTATCTTTGTTGTTGGAATTGGATCTAAGCCAGAATCCAATTTCTCGCTTACCAGAAAGCATCAAAGGCCTAACTATGCTCAAGTCCCTTCGGTTAGATGCATGCACAGGGCTCCAGTCACTTCCAGAGCTTCCATCAAGTTTGAAGGAACTCATAGCAAGAGATTGCAAGTCACTCGAAAGAATGAAAATGCCTCCAAGCCTTTTCAAATCAATAGAGGTCATGCAACTAACTGGTTGCGACAAACTGGGTAAGATTGAGGGATTGTTCCAGTTAGAAGCCATAAAAAGCTTCCATCCAGATATCATGAACACTTTGGGCTTTCTTGATTTGGAATCCAAGGGGAAAATGGAGGTGGAATTGTGCAATAACTTGACACTTACTAGAAAGAGGGGTCACCTCCAGGTGCTCTATCTGTGTCTTTATCTCAGTCTTCCTTTTTCTCTATCTAAGTGTATCTGCACCTATATTTCATACTTATGTTTTCATGGCACAGGGGTTCTATGAATTTGGTATATTCAGCATTTTCCTTCCTGGCAGCAAGATTCCCACATCGTTCAGCAATAAGAGTTTGGGTTCCTCAATATCTTTTGTTGTGCCGTTTTTTCCTAATGTCAACGTACGAGGCTTGAATGTATGTGTCGTTTATGTGTGTTCCAACTCTCACAAAGATGGGAACTTGCATGATTTCCATGTTAAATTTATAAATAAGACCAAGGGTCTTGAATGGACCTATGGCCCAACGATCCATGGAAACGAAGAAATGATATGGTTAAGCCATTGGAATGTGAGGAATCAGCTGCAAGCTGGCGATGAATTGAATGTTTCCATGGTTTTGGGGGTTGGTTTCGAGGTAAAAGAATGTGGGGCCGACTTCATGTATGAGCAAGAAGAGAAGTGCCCCCGGTCAAACAGTGGTGGATGCACCCAGTCTATTAGTGGACAAGGAGTAATCCAACACCATGACTTGACTTCTCATCAGAGTGTCATTGGTGGAGATTTGTCAGCATACGAGAGGAGTCAAGGCGTGTATCTCCTCTGCCATTATGGTCAATCTTCTAAGTTCTAACTAAGATCCTCTTCAAAAGCATTCAAGTAACACTGGGATGTCACAACTGTCTATAAGCTTCCAACTGGGGCATGAAAGTAGCTACAGGTATGTATAGCTTTCTTTGCGATGCAAGTATTAAAAAGAAGTTGCTTGAAGGTAAAATCAGCACCATAGTCCTCTCAAAGAACAAGACATGGAATCTGCTTATCAAGTTGATATTGCTATAGTTGAGAAGAAAACTGATTTGAACATTATCTTTCCGTCTTCAGACAAATAGGGGACACACACATGCACACGCCTATATCTTTAAATACGTATATGTGTAGATGTGTGTGGGAGTGTGTCTGTATATGTCTTTGTATATGCAGATAATGTTTCAATGTTTTCATGGTACAGGAGTATGAATTTGGTATATTGAGCACTTCTCTTTCTGGGACTGAGGGAGGAAGGGGGCCTTGGGAGCCCTTATGCAGATGATAAAGGAGTTATTACTGTCCGTCTAGCATCACTGGTATTGATTACGGAAATGGGGTAAGTATTTAAGAAAGCAATTCTTTACAACTTCAAAAATAAACTTTTTAGAACTAAAAATAACGAGTCAGTACGAGCTATGTGATGTGGACTTGGGTGCGGATATGTGAGTGTATAGTTCCTATGTCATGGATGGGGGTAGATTGCAAAATACCCGAATTCCTTATTTATTTCAATGGTAACTTGTGTTCACAAGGTGCCATAGATCATGTCATGCAGAATATGGTTTGTCAAATTTCTTTCCTAGGTAAATGTCCAACGAACAATGTTGGCAATATTTGATCTCCTACTTAAGTTTGAGTGACCGATATGTGCACTTCATACTTTTGTGAAGAGTCCTTTTATAGATCATTACCAACTCCTTGTCCATTGTGGGTCAGATTTTTCAAGGGGGGAATGGTGATATAGGTTTGCCGGGTTGATTTTGTGATCCTTTATATTGGAAGGTTCAGTGGCATTTCAAATATCCCAGAATTTCCTCCTGCTAAGGGCCCTGAAACCTTCCATGGCATGTTTGTACACTCCATGGAGCATGCAGACATGGGTTTTGCAGCAGCTCAAGTGTTGGTGAGAGGAAAGTGAGTCACTGTTGTCAGGTTCCAGAAACACGCAATGGACATTGCAATGGAATGCTCAACAGCAAATGGTAAGAACACGTAGCGAACTAATTTGGAAATCTACTCATTTAGCTCACTCATTAAAAGTTATACCTACACATTGAGCTAGGTCATATCGCTGCGGCGTTTTGGTTTGTGACAAGTAAATTAACTTGTATCTGATCGTTTAGTTTGATGCCAGGATAGCACCATTTTACTTGCAATGTTTTTGTGCGCTCGCAGGGGTGGAAAATCCATGTACTATATATCATACCGGGATGAACACTGGAACATTTCGAATTACCTTCCTTGGGGAGTTCCCATTGCATATTTTTACTTCGATTGCTTCTCAGAGCTGTTGGTTCATAAGCCTGGTGAAAGATTTTTCCTTGGTCTCCTGGCAGCACTTCTTTCACCTCTGGTAATCTCTCCTCTTCAATTGCAGTTCCCAGATAAGTTATTATGTGTAAAGATGATTTACTTGCCAATATGTGTCAGAGATGGGGATTTTCCAAATTTGTTGGAAGTCTCATAAATCAGAAGCATCGTCTTTCAAAGTTGGGAATGGTGCCCAAGCACAGTTTCTTGAAAGAAACCGGTTCTTGTTTGGTCTCAATGGTGCCCGAGGGGTTTTATGAAGCGTTTGATAAAGGTAGCATCAAATTCAAGAAAGCTCCGAGTTTCGGGTTTTGCAAGGAAGGCATCTCGATTGTGGTGAGGCTGGACCTCCAATGACTGATATGGTCGTATTTGCTACTGGGTTGAGCGGAATTTAAAAGCTTAAAGACATTGTTGTCTCCACAACCTTTCAAGATTGCATGTTCGGGTCGCCGATAAGAGAGTGCAACTCTATAGGTTTACATCTTTACTACGTACAACAGTCTATACAGCACTCCACATATTTATTATTGGGTTTTTATGCATCCGGCCCGTCTCCGACTCTGTACTAAAGAGAGTCGGTCTCGTGTACTGTTGGTATCACAATTTTATTGAGTTTATGCATGTACTGGTTGGTTGTTAGAACACATACATGTTGGTATCCCCATTTTAAGAAAGCAAAATTTTGCTTTTTGTAAAGGAAAATGCCCACAGAAATAGTCCACCAGTTTCCGAGTTCGTCGATTTTGATTGGGTGTTTGTATGAGG
Organism: Rhododendron kiyosumense; assembly: GCA_019656275.1. Taxonomy (NCBI): domain Eukaryota; kingdom Viridiplantae; phylum Streptophyta; class Magnoliopsida; order Ericales; family Ericaceae; genus Rhododendron; species Rhododendron kiyosumense. The sequence continues at coordinate 55,515 of BPLS01031879.1, read as the reverse complement.
GGTCCAAACCAACTTCCAATTAAAAGCTGCCACATTAGCACTTTTAGACCGAATTTCGATATTAGTAGTATTGCTCAAATATAAATTTCTTTCTTCTAACAGGGAATGCATTCATCCTTGAATTCCAAAACTAGCGATAATCGGATTCTCAGGGAGCATTTCAAGTCTTCACAATTCGGAGATGAGGTGCGGATGGCTAGCAGGGCTTCTGGACGGCACATTCAAGCTACCCGAAACTAAAGAGATGGAGAAAGACATTGCAAAAGGGGACAAGTTCATGAAGCGATACTCTCGCCAATACTACCGGAGATCTTGCATTGGCGCTCTTCATACATGGTACGACCAACTCCGCAAGTACATGGGATGGAAAGCCTAAACGAAAAAAGGGATTCATTGCTGAGTTGTTTGAGCCATATTATCACCCCTGGATTATGCTCAACCTTGAACCTCAAGCTGGGCGAGACACTCGGATATCAAATCCATCCTAAAGAGCTGCCTGGCCAACTTTTTTTCTCCCAAACTTGCAATGCCATGAATCCTATTACCAGTGTCAATGGAGATTATTTTTTCAAAAAAAATCTATAGGAAACAAGATGGTTTGCTTGTCAAGCTTAAAATGTGATACAGACTTGCAATTGCTTTTGGGGGCAAAATTTCTTGAGAGAAATCCTCATCAAGCCTTTTTGTTGTGTTTTTTTAACCCCTTTCCTCTTCCTATTTATTTTGACATCTCCAGACAGACAAAATTATTCAGTGCCTCCAGGTCAGGTGCACTGAATTATCTCTCCAAGACCCCATAATCATGATATTTTCCTTAAAATTCCTCTCATAATCACTTTTCCTTTAGGATCCGTTTGGAACTCATGGAAAGAAAAAGAAAAGAAGATATGTTAAGAAAGAAAGTGTGAAAAAAAGTGTGAAAAAAATGTATTGTGCTCAAAATTTTGTTTTTTTTCGCACTTTCTTTTCAAATTAAACGAGGAGAACTGTCTTTTCCTTTCCCTAAGCTCTGTTTGGAACTCGAGCACAGAAAAGGAAATGAGGGGGAAAGTTTAAAAGAGAAATTAGAGAAAAGGTGTACAGTATGTTTGGTTCTGAAACCAAACCAAATCAAACGAGGGAAGACGGAGCCTTTCTCTTTGGAACCAAAACTTCTGTGATGCTCCCCAGTGGTATGGGAGCATCATACTCCCAATGAATTACAGCCTTTGGATTGAAAATAGATAAATCACAGCCCTTAGATCAAAACCAAAAACGAAAAATAGGGTGGTTTTGTTACAAAACGAGGTGGTTTCGACCTAAAAAACGGAGGATTACTTACCACAGAACAGACAACACTTACCATTTGCTTAGGCAACACTTACCATTCACTAAGGCAGAACTTACTGCACTTGTGTAGTAAGTTCTGCCTTAGTGAATGGTAAGTGTTGCCTTAGTGAATGGTAAGTGTTGTCTGTAATTCATTGGGAGTATGATGCTCCCATACCACTTAGGAGCATCATAGCCATTTCCCTTTGGAACATGTAGAAAGGAAAGGAAAAAGAAGAGTTTGAAAAAATTTCTCTTCCCTCGTTTGGTTTGAGAGAGAGAAGAAGAGAAAATGGAAACTTTAATATGTTTGATATTCCGACCGTCTGAATTTAATTGTTCTTAGTTCTATTTTAACCATCTAAAAAATGAGTTATATCTTTGAATCCGTAAAGAATTTCATATCTAATATCGATCTTAATTGATAGATCTTGATTAATTCTATAATACAATATTTTCAAAATCACATAAAACATTATAAATTGAAAGATATAATCGATTGAAAAATTACTCGAATTCTAAAAAATGATTATTAAATCCGGACTTAGGGAGTATAAAGAAAACTTATTCCGAAAGTGTCTCGAAAAAAGCAATCAATGGTTGAGATTCACTTTGATGATTGAATTCCACACAAAAAAGTGAACCTCAACCACTAGTTGATCTTTTCGAGACACTTTCGGAGCCACTTTTCTTTGTTCCTAGCATTTTTGGTAAAGTTTTTGTTCCGGGAGTAGTTAAATTTTCCCCTTTTGTTTCTCCCATTTTCTCCGGTTTTTTCGAAAAAGAACTTTTTGAAAAAGAAGACAATTTCAAGTTTAAAAATCATATGTTTACGTAAATAATTTTCCAACCAATATGGATCTTATTTGATAGATCTCATTAAGATCTTTTAAACGGTGCAAAAAAAAAATTTAAAAATATTTTTCATTTTCATTATATTTGAGTTTAAAATTATTTTCGTTTGAAAAAAAAGTACTTTTTTTTTAAAGTGGAACACCACCTAATACTACGATTTTCACTTCCTTTTTCACTCATTTCTCACAACCAAACCGAGTACTTTATTTTTTTTTTGGGGGGGGGGGCTATTTGCAGCCCACTTCTTGCTACCCACAGCCGATTAAAATTTTTACCAATTACGGACAAAAATGCCCTTGTACAGTTTGACCATTATATCCCTAAGACTTCATGTTATTTGACCATTTTACCCCCTTTGAATATTACATACAATCACATACTCTCCCTCTGATTTCCCTGATTTTCCCTCCCCATTTGAAGAACGACGTCTCCTCTCTCCCCATTCAAACTTCTCCATTTTCATCCGTACCGAGCTCCCACCAGCAACCAACCTTGCCTATCTTCCTCCCATCCTCTTCCTCCTAAATTTTCAATGGAAACCTTGATTGTTTCCTCTCCCTCCATAGCTAAAAAAGAAATAGTTGACCCATTAATACACTACGATTTGGAGTTGTAAATTACACAATGGAAGTTGAGAAACAAGTTGATAACATAGATGTTGTAGTAACAGAGCAAAAACCGCTGTTGCAAGAGGTAAGCCCGCCCTCCATTTCAATTTCAGTTCTAGCCCGACACAGTCGGACACACAGTGCTGAAACTTTACTAACTTTTCGGACTCCAATGTCTGAATTATGTACAACTATTCAGATATTAATATCCGAATATTGTCAACATTTTCGGACTCTTATATCAGAATTTGGTGCCAGTTTTCAGATGTTAATATCCGAATGAAACTGCAGAGAATCTTGCGCTTACCTGGTTTTTCTTTAGGTGTTGCAGGGTGACACTTCAACACTTGGTAGTTATGTAGGGCCATCGACTATATCTACTTCCATTCGTCCTCCATACAATTATTGGAAAGGCCACAAAATCCGATGAAGGAGAAGAAAAAGGAAAGCATTTTTCGAAGATGGTTCCTCAACCAAAAGTTATTGGAGAGGCCGTAAAAACCGACAAAGGAAAATGATTAGTTGCTGAAAAACGTCCTACTCCCCCGTACATGAAATGGTTTCCGATCGGAATTAGAAAGTACATTGAGAATGATGTGATGGGATACACAATATTCAAACAAGATCAAAGAGTTTAAAAACATAGTGGAGAATAATGTGGCAACAACGGACATAATCGAACTAGACTAGGTTGGCTGGAAGGACTTTTATGTAAAATTTTAATTCCTAGAATCTTATTGTAAAATATGAAATTTATGCAAACCCATTTGCGGGTAGTGTATTATGTTTGTCTAGAGCATTGCATGTCCGTATGACACTCGTCATTTAAATTTAAATTTTCACATACAAGTATCGTCTAGCGAATTATTTGTGCCTAGAAAAGTATCAAGAATGATGCAAACCATAAAATTTATGTTCTGGTGCCTTACTTAGCAAAGTTAGCATTCAAATTTTCACAGTATCCAATTATCACAAATATGCTAATAGTCATCCGCAATAAAACAAAAGTCATTCCACCACGGAAGGTAGTTCATAAATCATGGTCATAAAGTGTCCAAAATAAATACAATTCCATAAAGTCATAAAAATAAGTCTTAGGACACCAAGTCTTAAGTACGGTCACGGCGCCGACAACTAGTGTAACCACTTTGTTGCAGTATGAAGAAATAATCTGAGAAAGTACAAACAACCCTGAACATCTGACCCTCACAAGTAATCTCTCATTTGCCTCCCCTATTGACCACTTCTTTAAATTACGTCCGTGCTAGTGCAGTTTTAACAACGGTCGCTCCTTACCCCTCCAAATATCAACAGCAACATGGTTCCTAAAATCCATTAACAAAGTCCAGTCTTGTTGTAACGCCCCTGATTTTTGGTCGTTAAAAATTTCATTAAATATTTGAATTTTATTTTTATTACTTGGATTTGCTTTTAATTTCCTTATGGTTTGTCAAAATTACGTTTTTGCCCTTCGTATTTGATTTCTTTGCGCTTTAGCCCATTTGGCAAGCCTAGTTAGTTTCTAACCGGCTAGTTGGAGTAACTAAGTTAGGAAGCTACCTAGTTACTTTTCGCTAACCGCAAAATGACCGTTTTGCCCCCCTTGAACCTTTTGAACATTTTGAACCCTAGACTTAGAATTTTAATATTCTTTTTCTTTTAATCAAATTGGTTTATTTCTTTGTCCATTGGACAATATTTGTTAGGGAAACTATTATCCATTGGATAATAGCACCCCATTTGTTTATATTAAAAGTTTACTTAGTTAAAGTACTATGAATAGTAAAAAGTAACTTTTTGATTACTTTAAAGTACCTTTTTGGATTATTTTAATGCTTAATCTCCCTAGCAACTATTATCCATTGGATAATAAAGGTTATGGTGGTTATTACCCATTGGGTAATAGTTTGTTCTTCCACCCAAGTACATGGGTTAATTAATTTAATCATTTCCTTTAAACCCATGTGGGGTAAGTACTATTATTTTACTTTTTTTAAAGGCTTAAGATTTCCTAAAGTACCCTTATTTATGATTTGCTAGGATTTTGATTCTTCCTTGATACATAAGTACTTATGTATATATTACCCTAGTACTTGGTGATTTTTATTGATTAGTTTAATGGGAAAAATCTTGCCCTTTTAAAATCTCCTTGATCTCATGGTACAAAATTCCTATTATTTCAATTGTTTTCTTGTACATGTGTGCATATATATATATACATGTGTGTGTGTACTT
>BPLS01031879.1:1950-50499 GCA_019656275.1 Rhododendron kiyosumense | reverse complement strand
GAGAGAGAGAGAGAGAGAGAGAGAGAGAGAGAGAGAGAGAGAGAGAGAGGCCGAATGGGAGGGAGAGAGAGAGAGAGAGAGAGGAAGGAAGGAGGGAAGAGAGGAGGAAGGAGATTTGATGTACATTTTGGCCTTGATTTTTGTTGTACTTCAAATCCATAGGATTTTTCTCTTCCAAGCAAAGAATTAAACTCCATTGTACTCTTGTATACACTTTGCAATGGTTTGAACCCTTAGATCTTGTACCAATATCTTTCTTGCCCACCAAGGATCCATCCTAGCCATCCAATTGATCCAAGATCAAATCTTGGTACAAACCTAGCCATGCAAACCTAGGATTTTCCTTGATTTGTGCTTAAAAGTTGGATTTGATTTAATGTACACCTTGCAACTTCTTAACCCTTTGATCATGTACCATTCTCATCTCAACCCTCCATTTGATTCAAGAATCTCACCAAGGTACACCATAGCCATGCAACCCTAGGATTCTTGCATTGATCTTCCATGATCTCTTGCCAAGTGTCAAGGTGAGATTTAGAGAGAGGGAGAGGAGAGGGCCAAGCTCTTGCCTATAAATAGAAGGTCATTCTCATGCTTTGAACTCACACCTCAAGCAATAGCTCTTCCTTCTCTCTAGAAAACCATTTCTGATTTTCTGGGCAGCCACTGTCCCGTCGGAAATTCCCCATTTTCTCCTTCCTAGAGTAGTTTTTAGGATCAACTTCCTTCTGGAAAGTTGTAGAGCACTTCGAAACCTTGAAGTTAGGCTCAAAAATCACCCCAATCGGTTAAGAAATGACCAAGATATCGTCATCCGAAGTTCAGTAAAATTTCTGGATTTCCTTTTCCAGACAGCTTACTGTCTCTTTGTTCATCCCCATTTTCTCCAACCAAAAGTCGTTTCTAGGATTAACTTTCTTGACGAAAGTTGTAGAGAATTTCTTGAGCTTCGTTCTAGACCCAAGAACGACTCTATTCGGCCAAAGATTGACCGAGTTACTGCCGTCCGAAGTTCGGTCCAGATTCGAGGGAAATTCCACCTAGCTTATTCGGCCCCGACTAGTTTCGGATCAAGGTAGGATACTCTTGCCCTAACCCTATGTATATGTAAGATCTTGTTATCTTCCATTTTCAAAGTAAGTTGTCTTTATTTACTTTCCATTTCAAGTATTTGTATTTTGATCTTGAAATTGATTATAAGCATGCTTATGTGAGTTGTTTGAGTTACTTGTGATATACTCCCTCCGTCCCGGTTTGTTTGTCTTATTGTCGAAAACCGTGTCTTTCAAAAATATAATTATATCTTACATTTTATAATATTTTTTTTTATTTTGAAGATTTTGTATAATAAAACTAATTGAGATCTATCAAACAAGATCCATATTGCATATTAAAAACATTACGAATTGAAAATTATAGCCAATTTTTTGAGAGGTCAAACGCTCTCAAAAAGTCAAAAAGGGGACAAACAAACCGGGACGGAGGGAGTATTATAGAGTTGGATGATCTTGTTGGATTACGATGTATGATGTTTACTTTTGTCCTACCACGGAGTCTTTGCATGTAACGAGACACGAGAATCGAGAAAGTAGAAACATGACACCTAGGGTGTGTTCGAAAAGGTTGAAATGTTTTGAAAACCGCAATGTGGCCGGACTTGCCCATTGTGTGAGGTGTGTGTGTGTTCCAATGGGAAACCGGAGCAGCGGAACCATTGTGAGGGTGTGTTCCAATGGGAAACCGGAGCAGCGGAACCATTGTGCGTTCCCATGGGAACCCGGAGCAGCGGAACCATGGTGAGGTATAGCTTGGTTATCCGCGGAGAGGAGCCAATGCATTGTGTGCCAATGGGAACCCGGTGCGGCGGAACCATTGTGAGGATACTCGGGAACCTGGAACGGCGGAACCGAGGTTGGGTGAGTATGACTTGGTTATCCGCGGTTCGGAGCCAATGCTAAAGATTTTTGAAAGGCTTGGTTATCCGCGGTACGGAGCCAATGCAAATGATTTTGAAAGATGTTTTTGTAAATGGAAATGATTGACACGGTCTACGATGAGTCGCGTAGGAGAAACTCTGAAACTTTGGACACCAACGATAGATGATTAACGAATTTGAATATGTGATTGTTAGTTGTAAGGTTGGTGGGTAAGGATTTCCTATTGAGCGTTGTAGCTCATGGTGTTGCCTTTTTGGTGACCCTGGCATATTATATTGGTGGCGACGCCGGTATAATGTGTCAGATCTCTTAGATGAACAGGGCGAGATGTATACCTTGGAGGCCTTCGGAGCTGAGGAGCTTGCCAGGAGGGAGAAGCCAGTGGAGCAGTAGTTAGGAGCCTAGTTTCTCCTTTGTTGAATACTTGTACCCTTTTGAAGTATTTATAATGTAATAAACTCTCTTTATTATGTAATAAATGCTTCTTTAACGTACCCTAATTTTGGGGGCGTTACACTTGTGGACCATCAGCATGTGGCTCATCCTCTTTTACCTCTGAATGTACCTCAACCTTTGCATCATTCCCTACCTAAGCATATTGCTCAGCCACCACATACTCCTCACCCCCAACCTCTTGCCTCTTCCATCCTTTCGCTCGTCCTTGTCTTCGGCTATATTTCCTTTCCAAAGTTAAAACTTGTTCAGCCTTCCTCTTCTTTGCAGAAACCGTTCGAACATTAAAATCTGGATGAGGCAATAAATTTCAGATATCAAAATTCCAATAGGGGGCAAACAATCAGACTTTAATATCCAAAATTGTGGAAAACAATCGGACTCTAATGTTCAATTAAATTTGAAATACACAAAATAGCAGTACAACAATCCAAGTGTGTATTGACAAATCCAGATACACGAAGTAGCTGAACCTCAAGAACCAAATGCTCATCGACAAGAGTTTACTCCATAAATGGTTCAACACAAATATTAAAACTTCCATCGAGTAGAACTTCTTTTTTTTTTTTTTTGCATTTTAAATTAAATTCTACAACTTCACATTCTTCATATACACGTAGCAATTGTGTGGTCTTACAATATTACAAGTCAGGACGGCCCTACAATTTTTGAGTACCCAGTGCCCATCATATGAACCTAAAAGATAAAAATTAGTCCATCTCTTCTAATGCCCGAATGGGGTAAAAACTTTCGGATATCAAAATCCGAATGAGGCAAGAAATATCAGATATTAAATTCTGAATTAGCTAACAAATTCAACTTCTGTAATATTCAAATAGAAACCAATCGGATCTTAAAATCTGAATGAGGCAATAAATTGCAGATATCAAAAACTGAATAGGGGGCAAAAAGCTTCTGTGTGGGAGTGGTGTTGTGGTGTTTAGGGAGAAAAAGAATCAACCAAGGGGGTTGTGGTGGTGACTAGGGGTTTCGTGTGGTAGGGAGTGGTGATACTAACTTTTGAATAAAGACATATAAATTGGATTCTAAGAACCGAAATAGCGGGGAACAATCGGACTCTAATATCCAAATGGTGTAAAATATTTCGGATATTAAAATCCGAATGAGGCAACAGATTTCGGATATTAAATTCCGAATGAGCTAGAAACACATTTAGACATGTGTACAGACTACAGAGCTCATCGATTTGCCTTGCTTTTACATTTAAGCATTCAAAACTTGGTTGAAAGAAAAGCTACAGCTCTAGTTACAACCAAGGGGTGCTAATCAAAATAGAGGGGACCAATTGGACTGTAATGTCTGAATGAGGTATAAAGATTTGGATATTAAAATCCGAATGAGACAATAAATTTTGGATATTAAATTCTGAATGACCTAACAATTCAACTTTTATAATATTCAACTAGGAAGCCATTCGGAAATTAAAATCCGAATGAGACAATAAATTTCAGATATTAAAATCCGAATAGGGGCCAAACAATCATCTATCTGAAATTGTGAAAAACAAAGAGTCCGATTAAATTTTACACAATAGTGTATTGTGGGTTTCTCAGGAAAAAATCAAAAATCAAACGGAAAAAAAAAACCTGTGTAATAACAAGATTCAAAATTTTACCGATGTTCCACTTCGAAATCGTTGGTGATACCGGCGTGGTGTGCTTTCTTCTCACACCTTCTTTGCCTCAAAGTTGCGCTACTGTCATGGTGTGGTGGGAATGGTCTTGTGGGGATTGTATAGAAGAAGAAATGGGGAAGAGAGAGAGAGACGAGAGAGACAGATGGGGTGGGGAGAAAAAGAGAGAGACGGGGTGGAGTGGGCGTGCGTGGGTGGCGGTAATGGTGGGTGGGTGGCGGTGCTGTGGGGTGGGGAAGAGGAGAGCTGTAGCAGAACGAGGGAAAAGAGAGAGAAAAGGAATGGACGAGGGAAGAGAAGGACTGAGGTGTTGAGTTGGGTTGTATATATAATGTATACAAAGGGCAAAAAGGGAATTCATGAATTTTCTTTTGACTGCAAGTAGCAAATCCTTATAAGGGAGTGGTTTGTAGGAAGCAATTGGCTGCGCGTTGCAGAAACTACGCACCGAATAGCGGTGGCCTTTTTTTTTTTGGTCCTCCAAACAGAGTAATTAAGATCCAACAATCCAACAATTTTCGCACCCTCGACACTGTCAGACGAACTTTCCCACGCAAATTTTAACGCGTCCAAACCGTTTTCTCTCTCTCTCTCTCTCTCCTCCTCCTCCTCCTCTGTTTAACAAGGCATAACTCCTCGAATCGGTGAGGCGGTCGATTCCAAAGAAGGCACGTAACGATCCATCGGCTGACCCAGGTTGGTAACTTCTTCTCATCCTATTAGGAAATCAATTTCTTCTGATTGGGCGCGAGTCCAACGTCCTTTGTTTTGCACTCCTATACATACAATCCTGTAATTAGAAGACTTTTCTTCACCACATAGAGAGAATACTCACTAAGTTTTTGCAATTGTTTACCCCAAATTACTTAGGAGCATTCCAAAAACTATATGATTATTATTATTATTATTATTATTATTATTATTATTATTTACTTAGCATTTTCTTCCATACATCACGAAAAGCATCAAGTCTTTTGATTTGATGCATAAATATCAGTTGAGTTTTCTTCTTCTTCTTTTTCTGTCCTAAAATCGTAAAGGATGGATTTTTATGCAAATTATATCCACCAATAAATGCGTTGTAATGACTTCTAATAAAGGGTAACAGTTACAATTACAAAACTTCGAAAGTAATTTGAGATAATTCTAAAGAAAACTGATGTAGAGCTGTTGATTTTCTTGTCCTGCTTGATACAGTTGTTGTTTGGGGGCCACAAGGAGTTGAAATTCAAGAACTGTGATTCTTACTCCAGACGCATTTTTCGGCCCATGTTACTTGCTATACTATCTAGCAACCCAGAAAGCTTTACCCTCAGATACGAAATTCCAGTACGGGGATTTGTATTTTGCCACCATTAACATCCCAAGGAAAGCTCGATTGAATGGCTATTGATGCCTCCTCTTCGATGTCTCGTTTTACGTACCACGTGTTCCTGAGTTTCAGAGGTGAAGACACTCGGAAAAACTTCACGGACCACCTCTATACAGCTTTGGTCAATGCGGATCTGCATACTTTTAGAGACGATGATGAAATTGAGAGAGGTGGAGATATTAAGTTAGTGCTGGAGACAGCAATCAAACAGTCAAGAAGTTCAGTAGTTGTCTTGTCAAAAGACTATGCTTCTTCTGGGTGGTGCCTCGATGAGCTTGTGATGATCGTTGAACGCAAAAGGAACTGTGAGCATATAATTTTCCCGGTCTTTTATGATGTGGAACCGTCCTGTGTGAGGAAGCAAACTGGGAGTGTTGGTGAAGCATTTGATGGGCATGACAAGCGATACAAGGCGGAAACTGATGAAACGAAGAAACAGTATTTGAGAGAGAAGATGAAAGGTTGGAGGGCAGCACTGAGAGAAGTAGCTGATCTTGGAGGTTTTGTCTTAGAAAATCAAGCTGACAGGTAATTGCATCTTACTTTCTTCCTTTGGATAACGGCAATGCTTTTGGACACAGATGTGTCCGCCAATTTCCAATGTGTGTGGGTTCACGTGTATTTGTGTGGGGCCCACTTGCATTGAACGGCTCTGTGTCCGGACATGTGTCCGTGTCGATACTCTTTGGATAATACCACTTTGAAATGTTCTCAAGAGATATGTGGAAATGTAATTGTAATTGTAATTTAACACTTAACAGTCAACGTAGAGTTCTACAACCCACCTAGTAGACACACCAAGAGCAGGGCTGTCTTAGCACAGTCAAGTGCTGCCCTATTACATGATCTACTAACATGAACAAACCTACAGAGTTGGAAAAGATTCTTTAGAGCCATACAACCTTGAATCAGCACAAAGACATCAGTAGGAGGTGCATTAGAAGAGACGCAGTTCTTGACGATAGCCTCCAATTATCATATCAATCTTCAAAGCCAAGCAAGATTCATGAAAACCTGAGAAGGCTGCATATCGGACTCTAAAACAGCTTTGGTGTGGGAGTCTTGTGCAAAGTTAGCTATGGAATTATGATTCAAGAGTTCGTGTTCTCTTTTTGTATTTGTAGCTTTTGATGAATAGTTTAGACATTGTAAGGCTAGTAAGTATTGTTAGTTGGTACTGGTATTTTTGTGTCTTGAAAGCTCCCTAAGATGGATCAGTTGATGCAGCAGAAGAGCTTGAGTTAAGCAAATATTAGAAGGCATACCCTTTGAAGTTAAATTTGATGTCTGTTTTAGGAGTTAGAACTTAGGTTTTTTACTCCAGAGTCGTTACTTTTGCTGGAGTAGAAATTGTCCTAAAGTTCACGTAAAGATATCATTAAGATTAGCATGTTTATTTGTCATATCAGGTAAGTCGTAATGTGATTGACATGGGGCATCCAAATAGTGTAATTTTTCAGTTTGTTTGCAGTTTTCATTGAGATGTTCATCTCATCTCATTTCTTGACATGCTTAATTTTGTTAGTTTCCATTTTGATCTCATTGTGCAGGCATGAGTCAAAGTTCATCCAAATAATTGTTCGGGAGGTTGTGAGAAAATTGGATTTCACGGTGCTAAGTGGTACCCCCTACCCAACCGGACTAGAATCCCGTGCAAAAGATATCAATTCGTGGTTACAAGATGGGTCAAATAATGTGGGCATAATGGTGATCAATGGGATGGGTGGAATAGGGAAGACAACCATAGCAAAAACTGTTTATAACCAAAACTTTGACAGATTCGAAGGTAGCAGCTTTCTTGCCAATATTCGAGAAACTGCAAAAGAACCTAACGGTTTGGTTCGTCTACAGAGACAACTTGTTTCAGATATTCTGAAGCGGAAAATGGAGCGAATATATAGCGTTGATCAAGGAGCCCCTTTGATTAAAGATGCTTTGTGCTGTAAAAGAGTTATAGTTGTCCTTGATGATGTGAATCATTTGGACCAAGTAAATGATTTAATTGGGATGCAAGACCGGTTTCATCCAGGAAGTAAGATTGTGATAACTACTCGACATGAGCAATTGCTAAAGGCTGATGAAGTTTTTGATATCACAGTTGAGGAATTGAGTGATGATGAAGCACTTTGTCTTTTCAGCAGGCATGCTTTTGGACAACACAAACCTATTGAACAGTACATGGAGCTGTCAAAAAGGGTTATACATTATTGTGGTGGTCTTCCATTAGCTCTTCAGATTTTGGGCTCTTCTCTCTTCGGTGAAACTGTTGATGTATGGGAGAGCCAATTACAAAAACTAAAAACGCATTTGCCTGAGAAAATTCATAACGTACTTAAAATGAGTTATGATCCCTTAGATGATCATGAGAAAAATTTGTTCCTTGATATTGTTTGTTTCTTTGTTGGAAAGGACAAAGATTACACACTTGAAATACTTGAGGAATGTTATTATCCTATTATGGTTGGCTTCCAAAATCTAATTCGTATGGGTCTTGTAAAAGTTAATAAAAAGAACAAGCTTTTGATGCACCAATTGCTCAGAGAAATGGGTAGGGAAATTATTCGGCAGGAGTCACGGAAGCAACCTGGAAACCGCAGCAGACTTTGGTATCATGAGGACGTTTTCAATGTGCTGAGGGACAAAACTGTAAGAATTATGCTTCTCATATCTATCTCTATGACTTTTTACATTTTTGTGACCTATCTTTTTCTTTATCAGGGAACTGAAACAATTGAAGGCCTTAGCCTCAACATGGATGATTTGACATTTAAGAGATCAAAAAATGCACAAAAAACCTGGTTGGAAGGTTTTCCTGCCGAACTGACGCTGCTTAATGAAGGAAATTCGCCTAAGCGATATCGTCGAGGCTTACTCTCATGGTTGCCCATTGTCCGTGCCTTGGTAGAACCACTCTCAGAACCAGATGAAGCAGATTTGAAAACTGATGCATTTTCACAAATGCACAACTTGAGATTTCTCCATCTTAATAATGTAAGACTCACTGGAGGTTACAAAGAATTTCCTAAGAGGTTAAGATGGTTGTGTTGGTGTGGCTTCTCTTCGAAATATATACCTAACGATTTTCCTTTGGAGAGGCTGGTTGTTCTTGACATGCGGAATAGCAGCTTGGAACAATTGTGGAAGAGAACCAATGTATGATCCAGCTTTTCCTTTGTATCTATCGTCTCTTATGCTTTTCTCAGATAAATATAAATGCTGGTGGATACTCTGTTGCCTACTTTTTTGTGTTTTTGCAGGTGCTTGAGTCATTGAAAATTCTTGATCTCAGTTGCTCTTATGGCCTTACCAGCTCCCCTGACTTCTCACAGCTTCCTAATCTTGAGAGACTAATTCTTAAATATTGCAAAAGTTTGGTCACGGTTCACGAGTCCATCGGGGAATTAGTTAGACTTGTTTTGCTGAATCTAAAAGGCTGTGAAAATCTTAGGAACCTTCCAAATAAAGTTTTTCAGCTCAAATCCCTAGAAAAACTGATTCTCAGTGGATGCTCAAGGCTGGAAGGGCTGCCCCCTGATCTGGGCAAGTTGGTATCTTGAATGGGGTTCACCCCGAAGGAACAAACTAGTTACCCACCACCGCTGGATAATATGAACTGTGGCATGAACTCCTGTTCTTGGGTGTTAAAAAATTAAAACCAGGTGGTTTGCAGTTTCGAATCAGGAAAACTGCGGAAAATGTTAATGGCCTGACAAGCCTCAGGTGATTGATTCTATGATTGCAGAATGTCGAGCGGTTTTCTTCCAGGGAGTGAGATTCCTGATTGGTTTGATGATAAGAGTTGCGGTTAAAGTTAAACACTGTCTTTCACTGTCCTTTTCTTCCCCATCTCAAGTTCCATGGCCTGATTCTAGGAGGTTTGTATATGGACACGGCTTGGACTGTGAACAGACAGAATGGAGGTATGAATGTAGTCTTTGAAGTAACAAAACCGAGGGTCTGAAATGGGGTTATAGGCCAACATTCAAAGGCACTGCACATCAAGCCAAAGATGTGGGCAGGTTAAGTGATTGGAAAGTAGCTAATTTGCTAGTGGAAGGTGGTGTTGAAGTGAATGTCTCTGTGAATGCGGCAGAGCTTTTTCAGGACAGAGAATTGGAATATGGCGGCTTATCGCGGAGTTTCAAGAAGTAGCAGGGCAAATTAGCAAGAGTTGGTTCAAAGCACAAAATGACTGCATTGCTTCAAACGGAGGGATCTCTTCTTCCTTTCTCAGCAGCTAATGAGAAATCAAATTGAAGGAAGAAGAACAGGAATTGGAAATCTGGGGGTGGAAAAATAAACCTGGCAAACCTCCATGAGTTTCGCTGGTTCGGTTCTTGAATGTTAACAATAGGTTCTAGGTCTGAAAATGTTGTTTTTGATTCTTGAGTTAGCTTAAGGGGGTTTTTGTAATTTGTTTCCAAAGATTAATAAAATTCTATTTTGCTCTTCAAAAAAAATGTGTCTCTGATTGAACAAGAACTGATTCTGCAACTCAGTATAATCAAGTTGATACTTTTCCAAATCAACTTTAGGCTACTTCAAATGCTAGAGTACTTCCCTTTGTTTCTCTTTCAAACTCAAATGCTGCCCTAATAGCCATAGGGGAATGTGCATTTTAACAACTCACTCTGGAAACTTCTTTCTCTCATAAACATGGATTCTTCACGCGCATTTAAAACAAATATGAAGTTTTGAACTAGGGTCGAATACAGATGCATTAGACGTAAAATATTAAGCATAGCTCCCACCAAGTTTTCATTTTTCCTAGCAAGATCATCAAACACAGAGACATTTTCCTACCAAATACAAGATTTAACAACTGCTCTGTACTGAATCTGCATTGTGGCTACAACATAAATCTAGAAATATAGGTTTATCCAACAAAGGAAAAAAGAAAAAATAGAAGAGAAATGGGAACTGTAAAAATGATCTACATTAACAAAAATCCACCCTTCATACTTACTATTACATGTGAGTATAAAAATTCATACCGCCCATAAGTCCACGCCATCTAGAAGTTTTCAAAAGGCCTCCTCTTGCGAAACCCTTTAGAGAAATAAAGCTTGGAATATGAGCAATAGCACGAACACCACAAGGACCAAAAGCTTTGAATTCTCTGAAGGTTCCTTTCCTATGATTGTAGGACACTAAAGATCTGGAATTCCATATGAACAACAAATCTCCATTTCTCAAAAACGCAATCGGTTGATGCAAGTAATGCTCCCGCGCGCAATAGAAGTTGATGTCAATGACAAACTCTCTAGTCCAGGACTCCTTGACACCATAATCCTTCATCACCCAAACATCAAACTGACCATCGCCAATTACATAACATAGAGAGAGGAACTCACCTAGTACCCCGACGTTGATCCAAGAGATCTTACTAACGCACTCTTGATCAAAATGGGTAGGCCCCAGAACAGATCCAAACTGCTCCATCTCAAAATCAAATGAAGAAATCAAGTTGAAAGCCGTAAAACCATCAGTAATCCAGTGAAGAATGCCATTTAGGAAAGAGTCAAACGATCCCCCAGACATAGGTAATGGGGCATTGCCAATTTTCCTCCAGGATTCCGTGCCAAGAGTGTATATCTCAGCTTTTGTTTTACCAGAGGCCAAACGAGTCTCAGGATCAGTATATTGCATGCACGTCAAACTAATGACCTTGTACTGCTTAGTCTTTGGACAGAAACCAAACCCAGAATGGCTCCGATAATTGTATGCTCGTTTTGCAGAAATCTGATTGGGAAGAACCATAACTTCGCCAAGGACTGGGTTGCAAATGTAGTGAAAGGGAGGCCATGAAGCATGGTATAAACAAAGCAATCCATTACAAGAACCCACAAGGGTAGCTTGATGACGGGAGAGTTCGAATCTGGTACTTTTCACAGTTAATGCTTGGCACGGACAAGAAATACGGCGGCGATAAAAGGGGCGGTCGTCAGCGGTGCAGGTGGCGGCGGCTGAGGTTTCCTCAAGATCTTGCATATAGACAAAGTGAAATGCACATGAACTGGGACTGTGTTGAAGGATGAGGCTAGCACAAACATTGGGTGCTTTAATAAGGTTAATTTCAGAAAAATACGGGTCTGTGAGAATCTTGAGGAATGTTTTGCAAACACATTTGCAACAGAATATGGTCTTTGGAGGGAGCCTTGAGAGTATTTCGTATATTAAGTTCATAGGCAGTTCAAGTATACCACAACCAAGTACACTTTCTGATGCTGCTGTATGATCCTGCGATTGTTGTTCATCTTCCTTGTTGTCTTTTTTTCCTTCAAAAGTTGAGTCGTGTTCTCTTCCTCTTTTGCATCTTCCAATGACCATTCTATACCTGCTGGGAACAGAAATGGAGCATGGATGAAACAAACACAACAAAGAAGAAGATTATAATCGTTTACGGCAAACATCGAGAGCAAGAACGATTGCTTTCTCTCAAAATGAGCACGAAACTCCATTGAGGTAAGAGCTGTTGGCTTCAAATCAAAAAGAGTATCATAGCATCAAATTTCCGGAAAAGAATATGCAAGTTGGGAGGTTGCAGAAAAGCATGCATTGTAATCTTTTAGGATGATAACAAATGAACAGAAGCATGGAAAGTTTTACACCTTTGGAATGGTACGATCCAAACATTTTATGTTATTCTATACAGTTTGATACTGATATTTGCTCAATGATCAATACATCGGAAAATGAGGTAAATCAGAATGCAGGAGTATGAGCAACATGAACACCATCCAGCTAATGTAAACACCGCCATAGCAGGAAAAAACTCAAAATCAATAATTTAGACCCAAAACTTTTTTCTAGAGGAATCACCAGAGAAACAGGTGTTCGATTTTCCATAAAAAATATATTAATAGAATTATGTAGACCGCCAAAATAGAACGATAAGCAGATACCAGTTTCAAAATCTACCAAAATAATTTTATCTTAGACACACTAGATGGAATCTACAAGAGAAACAGAGAGAACTACTACCTCAATTGGCAAAAAATATGGCGACATCACATTTCAACAACCATTATCACATTGTAACCCAAGTTGTAAACTCATTTATCTAGCGAAAGTAGAGTGATAAAAATTTAGGTAAGTGGGCAACATCATACCATATAAAGATAACAATTAACTAACAAAATATGATGGCAACCTTTTGAATTAGAAACTCTGAATTCAATACAACATTACCCCATGGTCCCCATCCCAGTAGAGGGGCAATTAACGAAATCATCATGGCAAAATTACCATGATCATAAAAGCAAATTGATAGCGGAGACGATAACTTGTAGATCTACAAAAGGAACCCTTCAAACAGGAAGGAAATTGTGGAGCATCTCGCATCCACTCCATAACCGATAATCAATCAATCAACTTCAAAAGAGTTCCACAACATGATAACAGCCTATCAAAATAGAAACCTCACTCTTTGTTCCCTAACACCGTAGATCTAGTTCTTTTTATTTCGGCTCAATTGGAATTCAATTGCTTCAACTTCAAAGAGTAACAGACAGATTTTATGCATGGATGACGAAAGAAAAGGTGATTCTACAGTAGCAGACAAATTATGACAGATACGGTCGAATACACTACAAAGAGTAACATGAGCCGATGAACAATGCTCATTCTTTCTTCATGCTGGCTCCAAAAATTAGGGGCACAACAAACTAATCATTAGTGCCGCACATGGCCAACATTGAGCTCAAAGCACGATAGCTTTCCTTCAAAATGAGCATCAAATTGCCCACACTACCGAAATATTTCCCCAAAGATCCCCAAAGAAATAAATGCAAGTACATAACTTGACCATTGACTTGCAACATCTATAGTCTGTTTTGCATAAATAGAATGCATATATGTACATACTTGACAATCACAGTAAAGTGTGATTTCAAAACAGCATTTTGTTCCATCATTGGCCATGTCGATCATTAAACCTATCAATTACCGAGAAATTAACTTGAAACTACCCTATATCTTCAACATTTTGTCCTATGGCCTTTGCTAGAGGAAATTTGTGAAGTATGCTCGATCTCAATGATCTATGGTCTGCTCCATTAGTCATTGGACTTCATAAAAGTTCCCCAGCACACAAACAGCCTACCAAAAAAAACCCTCATTCTCTACTCCTTACCCCACCACATATAAGTACTTTATAAATCAGGTGTCCAGGCCAGTTTATGTGCACCTCGACTAATCTTGGGACCAATTCCACCACTTACTTGCAAGAGGTCTGATTAAAGCCAGAGCAAATCTCTGCATAAACCAACCCCACAACACCTAAGACTCTAGGAGGGAGGAAACCCCTAAGTCTCATGACAGCTAAGCCAAGGCCTAGTGGTTAGTACAGGTATGGCCATGTAACTTCAGTTCCAATTCTTTCTATTTCTTGTTCAATTGGAGAATTTGGAGTACTCTTTTGAACAGAATAGCACCAAAAATTGATTCTCAAGAATTATTCTAATTCTCTCGCAAACAAACTGATGGATGACGACAGTTAAAAGGGTTTTGCTAACACGTATAACCTCTGGTACATGCGTGCGTGGAATATCAACAACTATACGTATAGATTCAATTGCAAGTATCAGAGAGAGAGAGAGGGAGAGAGAGAGTACAGCGATGGGGACCTGATCAGTAACCGACCCCCGCGTCGTCTCCGCGTATCTGTTGTTTTTCTTCCGCTTGCTTCTGACTTCGAGATCGAGATCGAGAGAGAGACAGAGGTCTTCTATTTATATAGAGGCCCTGGGGCCGACACCTAGGAGAAGTTTACACGTGCCAAATCCATCTTAAAATCAGTGCCAATGCGAATTTTTACCAAAAAACCAACCTAAAATTCGAACAAGTTCTTTTTTTTGTTAAACGGAAAGTAATTCGAACAAATTCTTTTTTTTTTTTGTTAAACGGAAAGTAATTCGGACAAGTTCTATTCGATGAAACAAAAACTCCAACAAAAGACAGGTGGGCTACACACAGAAGATTCGATTATGATGTTATACCGATATACTAACCCCTCATGTGTGCCTATTTCAGACCCGCATAAATGGTGTTTGCTCTCCTTCATGTTTATGATTTATTTATCTATTTCATAATTTATTTTATTCATGGTTTATTCATTTTTTTATTAAATCATGGTGTATTCACTTTGGTTCATGTTCATGAAATCATGGTGTATTCATGAAATTATTTCTTTGCTAAATTTGCATTTTTAAAATAAATCATGGTGTATTCATAAAATCATAATTGTTTTAGTTTAATTCAAGTTGAAATATAAAAGTAATCAATCATATTTCAAATTACCCTAAAATCATGAATTATGATTGTTTTAGGTCGATTCAATTTGAAATATAAAAATAATAGGATAAAAAATATAAAAAGTAATCGATCATATTTAAAATTTATCAAATCCCACTGAATTAGGAAATCAATCCAATCCAATCCCAGTATATTAGGAAAGTAATTCAATCTAATCTTACTAAATTAGAAAAATAATACAACATAGTATATGTATATCATAGTGAAAAGGATAAGAAAGATAATTCACATACTAAGAAGATAACAATATAAGCACAAAAAGTGAAAGTGGATGGGATGGAAGCTTACATGGCATGACTAATGAGGGTGAATATTTCAAAATTCCTTATTTTTTTGGGAATAAATTTGTGATATTTGCATAACAAGGGGAAACAGTTTTTGAATTTTATCTCTCTATAAATCCTAACCATTTATTTCCTCCATAAATCCTACGGCTCTCCCTCTCTCTCTTAAACAATAGTAATTGCACAATTGTCATTAATTATATCTTATGTTGCGCCGTGCCTTTAGGTACATGCAAACCCTATGTCTTATAAAAGATTAATTAATTCAGATATATATATATATATATATACACACACACAGTTCGGTTCCCCTAAGGGATCCCGCACAGGCTTACCGTGCGGGACTCCCATTTTCCGACCGAATTGCAATGATCTGAGCCGCTCAAAGTGATCAGAACGTGATTTTAAGGGTACCCGCGAGGAATCAGCAAAAAAAATGATCGGGAAGGGCTTGATCTGAACAGCTTTTGATTGAACGGTTCAGTAAAAAACTGCTCAGATCAAGCCCTTTCCGATCATTTTTTTTGCTGATTTCTCGCGAGTACTCTTAAAATCACATTCTGAACATATTGAGCGGCTCGGATCGTCGCAATTTGATCGGGAAAGAGGAGGTCCGCACGGTAGACTGATAAGGGATCCCTCATTGGATCCTAATTGTGTGTGTGTATGTATATATATATATATAGATGAGTTCACTCATCAGCCAAATAAATTGATTTTTTCATACGACACTTCGTCAAATTGGTCCGGATAGAGTGAATGTCAGAGATTATTTGCGTGCACCAGAAATGAACCCCACCCGAGAGGTCGGTATACAATCGGTAGTCATTCCGTCCGTACACAATATTTTCGTTACAGAAAATGAATTTTCATACACCAACCATGATCAGTTTTGGCAGACGCGTGTCAGTATGTGTATAAAAGTGATCGAAAGTTTGCATGTTCAAGTTTATTAGACAAAACTAGCGTTTGTGCCTGTTAAATGTATTGAATAAAAAAAATTTGCTCGGTTAACCTTTTAATTTTAGTTTTTAATTATTATTTTATTTCTTTTTCAATCATTATGCTACTTCTCCAATTATTACTTTCTTATATTTTTTTATCTCTCTCCCATCATTACCCTTATTTTCAATCATTACTTTATTTTTCTCTCCACATACTATCAAAACTAAACTAAACTAAATTTTTAACCAAACAAAACCGAATTCATTGTTTTATTTTCAGTCTCGTGTATCGAACAGGCAAAAACGTTAATCAATAAAAAAGATAGTTTAATATTTTAATCGGTTCTGTTTTCGGAGCACACTAGCATTGGTTTCATTCTATACAGACGTGTGATGAAAAATGAAATTGGAGTACCACGTGACAATACCCAATGATATAGAATAATGTTTTCTCTCTCCGTCTCTCTCTCCCGTTCCCACCCCCAAAACAAAACCAAACAAAACAAAAAAGAGGTGAAAATTCAGGAAATTCGGAATTGTATGATAGATAGATAGATGATATATGAGGTGTTCCCTGTTGGTTGTTGGAACGACGTGAGCAGGTTGGGCTTCGAAATCCAACCCAACTGCTGCTGATTTTTGTATTTAACATTTAAGAAAAGACTAAAACAAAACGTAATACCCGAAGAATGGTTTAACATTTTTTAAGGGGAGAGTCGTTAAACGTTAGTGAAAAGGGAAAATGACGGTTCATAATGTGTTTTTATAATTAATACCCGTTAAGAATATGCTAAAAATATTTGTTAATGCTAAAATGTCCTTAGCAGATGTTAATTATCAAAATACGTCATTGATTGTCATTTTCCCCGGTGAAAACCCCTCTCTTTTTCGTTCAGCAAACGGAAAAACACATTCGCCGGTAGAAGACCTTATTATGCCAAAAATGGAATGATACAATACTACTACAGGGATCAGTAGGTCCAACCGTTAATCTGGCCTGCCATTCAATGGGTTTGGGCCTATACTTTGGGCTAGGGTGAAAAGAGAGAAGTTTGGGCTTGATTGAGCCATCAGATGCCAAGAAAAGTGATGATCGGCCTATAGTGAGATGAAATGGGCCAAAGAATTTGAAGTGGGTTATTCGGGTCCGGACCGGGTGATTCAAAGCTGTGCGGTTACACTACGCGACTAATTCCAATTTAATCTAAACCAACATTACAATTCGGACCGTTGACGGACGTGAAATTGAGCGCTTCGGTGGGCACCACTGGAGAAAATTCATGGTTCCTGAAGGAGAAAAAAGAACGTCAATTGATTGATGATGGTGGGCATGGTGGTGAATTATGAGACTGCAAATTTATTTATGCTGTATAAATTGCTTTCTAAAAGCACTCGATTCGTGGACATGATCCATTGATTTTTTTTTTTCCCCTTGTGAGTTGTGAGGGTGATGATGGTATGCACATGCCACTAGTAGCTTTAGATCACTAGTTCAAAATAATACTAGCAAAGTCTCTTGTAAGTTTGACGATTTTGAGGGAGGTTTTTGAAAATAATGATTGGAGAGAGGTACATAGAGAAAATTTATTAGAGATCGTGTCCCGGGAATTTGAGACCCCCAAATGAACAAGGTCTTGGAGTTCCTGGCTTAATGTTTCGGGTTCAAGTTTTCATAGCAGTTTGGTGAGGCAAAACATACTCTTTCACATTTGTAATATGCAGTGGGAGTCGTGGGACCTTAGATTCAACCCCAACATAAGTTGTGTGGTGGGTCTCCTACAAATGACTCTTATGATGCTAAGAGCAATAATCTTTGATAGACATGTGGAATAATCTAACTACATATCCGTTTTCAAAATTACCCCCAAAATAACTTCAAGAGATATATCGGGTTCTACTATTACTTTAAAGCGATTGATTTTTTTAAAAGCTCGTCTTAGAATATTAGTAATAACATCAAAATTCATAATGGTCGTATGTCGCAGATACGATTGCAGCATTCATTTATGATTCATGTTTAAAAAAAAAAAAACATTGACATACGAAACCAAAATCTAGTTCGTTTACAATGTTGTGATATTCGTCTTTACAAATGTATTCCGATAATGTAGCAATTGATATCGAATTTATATGATTCTCATGAAGATTAATGCTTTTAAAAAAGATGTCTTTAAATTAACAGCAGAATAAATTATCGCGGAGAGGTTTGAATTGCATAGTCGGATCCAATTGTGACTCGTTTATAAGGTTAGCTGTTCCTCGGTTATCAAAAATAAAAAATAAAAAAATCCAAGAATTGAATCCATTTTTTACGTTGGGTCATGCGTTTGGGTTCCTTAATATAGTAAAGGAGCATCATTGAATCGAAAGCCAGAGAGACCTTCCTCTTGTATCCCAAACAACAGACAGCGCAATCCCCAGTTATGCTTTAAGAAAGAGAAAAACTAGCTACCACCTATGGGCTTTGGCCCAGCGGAAAGCACTTGGCTTTTTGCCCCAAAGTAGGCAGGGTTGGTACCTGCTGAATCCGGTGGCCAGGCCGTGGTGGCTGGCTGTTCAGTCATCCAGAGGTTTGCGCTCTGGAGTGGGATCCAATCAGTAATTCCTCTGTGGGGTAGTTGTTTCGTCAACAAAGGAAAAAAAAGAAACTAGCTAGAAGCCAGCACACAACATATATGATTTTTACACTGATCAGTGATCACGTTCCATTGAGCGCCGTTCATGACGGGGCTTCACAGTCGGCAAATTTTTGTTGAGATTAACATACGCAGTTATCCTGATGACTCGGAAAGGGGACTTGGGGAAGCTGCTGTGCAGTTTCGTGCTGCACAGTGTGCTGCGCAGCTGCCGGCGGGCGTTTCCGGCATCGGTCCGGCGATCGGAGACGTTCAACGCGTAGAGCTCGTCGAGTTTTTCGTGTATGCCAAAAATCAGCTTGATCAAATATCGATAAGTGCTTCATCCGAACACATATAACTTTAAAAAATGGATTCAGTGGTTTTGATCCAGTGTTTTGTATCCATTTGGATTTCATTTTTTTCAAGTTATATGTGTTTGGATGAGGCACTTAATAATATTTGATGGAGCTGATTTTTGGCGCACACGTAAAACTCGATGAGCTCTACGCGTTGAACGTCTCCGATCGCCGGACCGATGCCGGCAACGCCCGCCGGCGGCTGCGCAGCACGCTGTGCAGCACGAAGCTGCACAGCAGCTTCCCCAAATCCCTCGGAAAGGTGTGGGCAGGCATCACAGCATTGCTGGGACTGCAAACAAACCGAGTTGCTCGTGAACAGCTCGAGGCTCAACTTGTTTTGGTAATCGAGTCGAGCTTGAACTCGATTTTTAGGCTTGTGTAGTAAATGACTTGAGCTCAATACTTTAAAGTTTGGCTCGAATCGAAAGTGCTTGGCTCATTGCCTAGGCTCGATCAGAAAATAGTTGGACTCGGCTTGTTAAGGGATCGACTCTCAATTTTTAGGTTGTGTTCTTTTATACTTAATTTAAACTTAACTTATTTTTTTAATTCGGTCCATTCTTCTAACTTAACTTATTTTCCATCCTCAAATTTATTTTTTTGATAAGTCAATCCTTAAACTTAACTTATATTGTAATTGTGTGTGTGTTAGACAATTAAATTTAAGTTTAGAAAAATAGATCAACTTGACTTATTTTCATTTAAATTCTAAAAGGAAGGAAAAATAAATTAAATATAAAAGAACGCAACCTTAGATTCGTTTAGTAATCGAGCTAAATTGAGTACAGCTCGAACAATATAACACCACAAAGCTTGACTTGTTTGCCCTCCTAGGCACCGCTAAACTTCAACGTAATCCAAGACCTTTGCGAAATTGGATTTGGAGAAATTGAATTGGGGCTTAATCGGGCCGGATCCGGATCACAAATCCGGGACATTTTCTGAACAGATATAGTAATATACTATGGGGTGCTGTTGCCACTTGCCAGATACTGCCTCCCCCCAAAAAAGGGCTGAGGACCACCCCAGGGGAACGCGGTATGAGGACCACCCGTGAAAACGATTCCCCTCCCCAAGACTCCGTTAGTTTAATGCTTTCCAGTACTGCAAGTCTGCTCTCACCATAGCGCTCAATTTCATTATTCGTCTTGATTTGGTTATTAATGGTCCGAATTTTAGAAGAACTCTTCTAGGGACCCTGAAAATGTTTTTAAAAATTTATACCGTTCAAAACACTTTTAAATGGTGATTTTCAAATATTTAAACCGTTCAAAATACTTTTAAATTGTGAAATTGAGAGCGATAGAAGAATAGTGAGTCAGAGCAATGGAGGTTGACTTTTTGTTTCCAATAACACTCCATCGTACCAGAAGTGCAACGACCACCGCACCATTCCCAACTGCTTTATGTGAGGTCCACTCTGGATCCAACAAAAATACAGAAAATTACTCATAAATTTCAAAATATTTTTTTAGGAGATCCTGTGAAAAAATCAACCCAATCGCATATTGGTAGATATATTTTTTAAATGTGTAAAAACAAAACAAAACAATAAAATTCAAAGTGAACCCCACATGAGGTTGTGGAAAATAATGCGGTAATTCTAGACATAATGCCATCATAATACCAATTACATCCCGCCACAAGTTGTGTGGCGCGACGCGATTGGTGATGGAAGAACAAAATTGCTACCACCAATCATCCATAATCTCTAAATTAAGAAGACCTTTGGTAATAAATGATCTATCCATCGGATCGTCCCACGGCCCAATATATGTGCCAATAACGACCTTGGTTTCTCTATTTTGTAGTAGCTCTGAAGTCTCTCTCTCTCTCTGTCTCTCTCTCTCTCCTTTTTCTATTGAAGGAATGTATAAATTCGCAGACAATCATACTTCTTGAATCTCTCTCTCTCTCTCTCTCTCTATATCCGTGAGTTGTAATGGCAGCCAAGGGTTTGTGGGGATCGATGGACGACTTCTTGAATCAGTGCAAAGAGTCGGGCGACTCCGCTTACAGTGCGTTCCGATCACTGCTGGAGAGGCTCGAGGATCCGAACACCCGACCCGAAGCCCGGATATTCTTATCGGATCTCCAGAAACGGTTCGCCACCAAGGAAGCCTCCGACGAGTGCCTCCAGACCTTCCATTTCCTCATCCAAGACATCTATATTGAGCAATACGAAGGTCTCTCTCTCGTTCCAATTTTTCATTTCCTTTTAAGCATAATAAAATAAATGTACCTTCCACTTATACATGTTTGTGCGTGTGGATGTTAATGCCACGCGAATTGTGCTGATAAACGAACTAAACAGCTCTTGTTCGCTCGTTAAAAGCTTGTTTGAGATCGGTTTGTTACATAAACATACAAGGCTTGTACACATTTTGGCGGTTCGTTAAAACTTATAAATCAGGCTCAAACAAGCTATTACTTTGCTCGTTTAATGTTTTAAAAATTCAAGCTCTGCTTGAAAACTACTTGTGATCCGCTCGATTACAGCTCTTTCGAGTTTTGGCTCGCCTTGTAACCAAGGTAAGCCTGAATTTTTTTAGAGCTCATTAAGTTTTCAAACCAAGCTTGAACAATCTACAGTTCAGTTTGTTTATTGGCCCTATGTACGAGACACATAACACATAAATTGAGTGTGGTTGGAATGAAAGATGTTAAGGTGTATGCTTGGTAAGGCTAGGATAGATAAGATTAGAATTTTTGTGAATTGATATGGGTAGCAGTGTCTTAGCACGACGTCACTATTGGATGATGAGAGACAATAGGAATTGCTGATTTGATATTTAGTAGATGCAAACAGTTAAGAGCAGCGATGAGTTTTTTGTAGATGGAAATGATATGGGAGAGGAAGACCGAAATGATGCTTGCTAAAAAAGGACATGACATATTAAATATAAGCGAACATATTGATAGAGTAGAAGGGTGGAGAAAAACACATTGGGTTTGGTTTGGTTGTTTATGTGCTGCAGAATCAATGATTGTTATCCGTTTGTTGCTCTGGCCCGATGAATGACAGAATGGAACATTTGGGCTGAAAATTTGGCTGCCCAACATTAAGAGATCTAAGATCCAAAAATTGAAAAATAACATTTTTTAGAGAATGAGCAAGTGTCGGTACATAATTCTTGGAAAATTTTCTTTTCTGCACCGTCTTACCTTAGAACCAAAAAAGGATGAACATTTCATGTTCTAAGGGACATTGGGTCTTTGAATCTATATTGGTATTGTAGAAGTATGGTGGCATGTTTTTGTTTTGCTGAGTGTTAAATGTTAATGAAATCAATTCGAGATCTTTTGTTTTGTGTTTTTCAGCCTTCAATGGACTGACACCCTTTTGTTAATATCAACTTACAGCTACTAAAGTTGTGTGCGCGCTTTTATGATTCAGACTGTGCTTCTGGTTATTGGTCCCTTTCTTTTTCCATATCCTTTTTCATTCTGTAGTGGACTGGGCGACACGCGGAGAAAACATGTTAGGGTGGGCGTTGAGCGGAGTTTACGTGTTTACATTTGACCCTTCCCAACCTTGCAATTGCGGAGTCTTGGGCTCTGGACTCCCTTTTCCCAACCCTGTATAAAGTCCTCTAGACCTCCAAAAAACTAAAGCTATTTCTCTTATTCCTGATACACTAGAATACGAAAAGAAAGAGTCGTTCTAGGCACCTTGCATGTTCTTCTGCAATCCGTTTCTTTCTTCTGAATATCTACCCTGCAAATACAACCTTCTCTGCTGTTGAGCCTCCATCCAAGCATTGGTTGCTTCCGAGAATTTTGGCCCCTCCACAAATGCATTGGAGAGTTGCATGCCATTAATGAAATCACTTGGCTTTGATTTATCTTTGCAAGTCTAGCCAGTCATTTATCTCATTGCTGAGATCAAAGCTATACCACTTTAACTCCTCTGCTTGTTGCATCACATGCTTTGATAGTTTCTGCTGCCATCGCAGGTTATCAGAAGAGGAAGAAACTGACAATGATGGTGATCCCTAGCATCTTCATCCCAGAGGACTGGTCCTTCACCTTTTATGAAGGACTAAATAGAAATCCTGACTCTATCTTCAAGGACAAGACAGTTGCTGAGCTTGGTTGCGGTAACGGATGGATATCAATTGCCATAGCTGAGAAGTGGTTACCATTGAAGGTCTATAGTTCTTTGCTAATATACAAGTTTATGATGCTTCTTTGATCATCTAGTAAATAAAAGCATCGCCTCTATTGATTAGATGCTTTCGACAGAATGCAGAGGTGATGCTTTCATTTCTACATGATCAGCATATTTGTTGATTTTTGGTGTTGGGAGCTCTTTAACTAGCGTCTGATCAACACTTTGTAGGTGTATGGACTTGATATTAATCCAAGAGCTATCAAGATTTCTTGGATCAACTTATATCTAAATGCACTGGATGAAAATGGTCAACCTGTCTATGATGTGGAAGGGAAGACTTTGCTGGATAGGGTGGAGTTTCATGAATCTGACCTGCTAGGTTACTGCAAAGATCATCACATAGAACTCGAACGCATTGTTGGATGCATTCCTCAGGTATTCTTATCCGTCATGTTATATTTTGTTGGTTTTTCACATAAATAAACTTGTCTCTATAAATTTATATCTGATGAAAGATGTAGGAAAATTCCACTATGGTTGGAAATTAAAGGTTTCTGGAACCAATTTTCTGATTTCGCATGCTTCACTCATTCTTGCAGATTCTTAACCCTAACCCAGATGCAATGTCCAGGATGATTACGGAAAATGCAAGCGAGGAGTTTCTGTATTCGTTGAGTAACTATTGTGCACTTCAGGTTGGCAATATTTTAATGCTGATACATCTTGGACAGTTAGGATCTAAGCATTTGAATACTGGATACCTGCAATTTTTTTTTTTTGGCTTCTTATTTTGAAATAATGATTCCTTTTTGTTGAGGAAAACGTTTTTTTTTTATTTTTTTTATTTGAAGTTTGAATGATGCAAAATTATGGGATTGGAGTTTGTGATGTCACTGGGAGTGTTCAGTTAGTTATTTCATTTTCTGCCCGTTTGATGTGTTTTTGTCTTGACCGCATTTTGAGTCAAATTATATTCACACCATCCTCTTTGTCAATACCATCGACATACCAATGCATATGACTCATTAAATGATATTGGAATCTATACGATTCTTTGGTTTTAGTCCACTTTTAGCTGTAGAGATTTGTTTGAGATGGTATTGTTGTAACATTGTCTATCTTCTTCCATTCAGGGTTTCGTTGAGGATCAGTTTGGCCTGGGTCTCATTGCCAGGGCTGTTGAAGAAGGAATTTCTGTCATCAAACCTTTGGGAATTATGATCTTTAATATGGGAGGCCGTCCAGGACAAGGAGTTTGTAAACGCTTGTTTGAACGGCGCGGGCTACAGGTTACCAAGCTTTGGCAGACAAAAATTCTTCAGGTAAATATCCCCTCTTAACTGAAAGTAATATCTCCTCCAAAATGCAGCATTTCTGATTTTTTTTGTTCTTTTGCAGGCTTCTGACACAGATATTTCAGCTTTGGTTGAGATTGAAAAGAATAGTCCCCATCGTTTTGAGTTCTTCATGGGGCTAGCTGGAGATCAGCCAATTTGCGCTCGAACTGCTTGGGCCTATGGAAAGGCTGGTGGTCGTATTTCTCATGCTTTATCAGTTTACAGTTGTCAACTTCGTCAACCAAATCAGGTGCGCACTTAATGAAAGTCTGCCTTGCATTTTATGACGCAGGAAATGCAAGGGGTATTGATTGTGTTATGGTGACAGGTTAAGATGATTTTTGATTTTCTTAAAAATGGGTTCCGTGAGATCAGCAATTCTCTAGATCTATCATTTGAGGATGATTCTGTGGCGGATGAGAAGATTTCTTTCCTTGCTTATCTTGCCAGTGTTTTGAAAAAGAGGTCATTTTTCCCATACGAGCCACCAGCTGGAAGCAAAAGATTTCGCAATCTGATTTCTGGTTTCATGAAAACTTACCACCATGTTCCCATTAATGCAGATGTAAGTGAACTTCGATGGTTGATTCTCTCCTTTAATGCCCTTTGGTTGGTCATTCAACTGCTCCAGTCTTTTTATTTTATTGACTCGGTTCTCTTTGGTTCGATTTTCAAGCTATGTTGACCAATGGTTGATACGGGGAACCCAAATTGCTGAGTCTCTACCTGAGCTCTTCAACAAGGGTTTTCAGAAAGAGTATATAGAGTATATAAGGGAGATCTACCTACATATAGGCATTTTTACCTGCGCTTACTTTCAGCAAAATTTGAAATCCGCTTGATTATTGTTCTAACTGGATATTGATAGGCAAAAAACAAGCTCGTATTTTATCTTCGGTACCTTTTCTTAATCTTCTCGATTGCTCATTCAAGATCTACGAATATATACACACACGTGTATTTGTTGTATACAAATTTTCTGACAGGAAGTGTATTGAATCAACAAAATTTTATTGATAGTATTTTGAGGGTGTAAAGGCAGCTTTTGTTTTCCTCTTTTGAAACTTGTTATTCCTAGCGGGTAGGAATTTCTAAGGAACGACCCGTCTTCACGCCTTGACCACAGTACGAAGTTAACAGTCTTAAGGTCTACTACTTTTTGCCACTCCGAAAACACGAAAACTACACGGGTCGAATTCCGTTTAGAGTCTTTAGACTCACATGACCCGAAATGGACTTGGATAACCTTTTAATTTACCATGTCAACCGTTAACAAGAACTGCACACAGCAGATAAGAATGTGACATGAACCAAATATTAAGGTACAATTATTGATTGTGTGTGTAGATATTATCATGCTAATTGTAGGTCATACTAAGTTTCATCTATTGGATCGGATTAAGTGTTGTTCACATTAAATTACGTCTTTTGAGTTACAGGAATAGATATGTTTGTGTACCTTCCAAACTATGGAAACTAAGCTACATTCCTGACATCTTTGTTCTTTATCCCCGTGCAAGAATATCGTTGTATTTCCTTCAAGGGATGTGGCGATAGAGAATGCTCTGCGGTTATTCTCCCCACGACTCGCCATTGTTGATGAACATCTGAGCCGACACCTGCCCAAGCAATGGTTAACATCGTTGACAATCGAGGTATGCGTATTTGTGATGGTTTCATAAATATCTCATCCTATGTTTTGATCTTTCATACTGCAGTTTCACTTGATACGCAAATTTGAGGTATATTAGGGATATTGCCTAGGTTTTGGCTTCCAAATCATTGCAGTACCATCAGACATATAAGATTCTTTTATCCTTACTACCCCAAGTCATGGGCTGATCTTCCCGCAAACGTTTCTTTCTAAAGATCTTCAAGTTAATTAGTTAATAGGGATTTGAGTTTGTTTTTATGATTTCAGTCTTTGTTCATCTATTTTGGTTTTTGTAAAGAGGGTTTTTTTCCCACCCATTTTATTTTGGCCTATCTCATTTGACAAGAAGCTATGCCTTTCCATTTGTGGACGTCATGATCTCCATATGAAAAATTTCAAGGACATAATATTATCCAGTACAAGACAAGGCCTATGAGAGGCCTATAAAGATTTCCTACCAATTTTTCTATTTAGAAAACTGCGTTTTCCTATCTTGTATAATGATTCTCAACGATATCCTTCAAGTATTTATGGTTGAAAGCTTGTTCAATGACTAATATGCATTATGGTGGTTGAAATCCATATCCTGTAGGAAACCAACATTAGTAATTTGGGTGGTGATCTTTCGCCCAGTTTCTTTCTCTCAGCTACTAGTTCATTTCGGCTGCTGTTACAATAACCTTATGAATGTTTCTTTCTCAGAATATTGAGACTGATAAACTTTCAGAAGATGTTCTCACTGTAATTGAAGCCCCGCGCCAGTCAGATTTGATGATAGAGCTAATTAAAAAGTTGAAGCCACAGGTGGTAGTTACAGGAATGGCTCAATTTGAGGCAATTACTAGTTCTGCTTTCCAGCACCTTCTAGATACTACAAGAGAGATTGGATCTCGTATTTTCTTGGACATATCAGACCACTTTGAGCTATCCAGCCTCCCCCCTTCCAATGGTGTCTTGAAATATCTTGCTGGAACTCCTCTGCCTCCCCATGCTGCAATTATATGTGGTTTACTAAAAAATCAGGTTTTTCCCTCCCATTATCAATTATGGTACCTTGGCTTGTTTACAGTAGGAGCTTTTCCCTGTGATCAACGAATTCAGAGATTGATTACGATGCTTATAGTGGTAGTTAAAATCTCTCTAAACAGGTTTACTCGGATTTGGAAGTAGCTTTTGTGATATCAGAAGAGGAGACCATCTTTAAAGCATTGTCCAAGACTGTGGAACTACTGGAAGGGAATACAGCTCCGATTAGTCAATATTACTATGGCTGTCTATTCCATGACCTTCTAGCCTTTCAGTTAGCTGATCGACATCTGCCTGCAGAGGTTAATCAGACTTACACTAGTCCTCAATTTTAATGATAGCTAGTCCAAACATTGCTTTCAGTGTCCCACGTATTCTGCTTTCAGTATGTAAATACTTCCTGTTGGAGACCTGGGAGTTTTCGTAGAAACTTTAACCATACTCTCTGGACATGAAGGCATTATATTTTATGATGTCACGTGTGTTTCCATTTAGGCTCCGTTTGTTTGGACGTAAAATATTTTCCGGTAAAATATTTTACCTATTTTCCGGTGTTTGGTTGTGTAAAAAATGAGGAAAATATTTTACATGTAAAACATTTTCCATCAATTGGATGAAAATGACTTATCCTTAAATTTTCCGTAAGTTATTTTCCGAAATGAACCTGCTGCCTTCTCTTGCAATTCTCACTGTTCAGTTTTCTCGACCACCAATCCTGACCCACGTTCAATTCCAATAATCTCATATCTATCCACCGTTTAAACTCCCCATCTCCCTCTCTACACTATTTTGTTGATTTCCGAAAATATTTTCAAGTGCCAACCAAACACCAGAAAATAAAAGTTTGAAATTTATTTTCTGAAAAATCATTTTACATGGAAAACATTTTACATTGTAAAACATTTTACATGGAAACAAACGGAGCCTTACATTCATCAGTTCTTTAAAATTTCCAATCGCCAAATGAAAACTAAATAAACCCTTTAAAGTGATAATTTGTTCTGATGATGAAGCGCCACTGAAATTATGACACATGATGTACTTTGTGTGGAAAATTTTGTGATTCCCACAGAATTGTTGATCCTTCTGCTGTACCTCCTTGGAACTTTGAAACTAGCAAACGTTTTGGAACACCTCTAATTCCTGCTTCAAAATGTTTTGCTAATTGGTGCTATATGAACACTTTTAGTCGCCAGTATCACTGATTCACTAGTGAAAACTTAAATGTAGTCTAATGTTACAATGGATATCATTTTGAACTTGTCTCACGTGAATTGCTTTAAGATCTCCTTGAAAATCTTGGAAAAAACCTGCTTTTCTAAGTATTGCAAAAGAGCATACATAGATAATTCCATTGACTCTTCCTCTTTACTTTCAGAGAGAAAGCAAGAAGGCGAAAGCTGGTGAGATGATTGGATTCACTAGTTCTACCATCTCAGTCCTTGATCATGCTGAGTTGTCAATAACTGCAGCAGATGACTCTTCCTTAGTTCATATGGATGTGGATCTGAGCTTTTTCCCAATACCTTCTCCTGTCAAGGCTGCTATTTTTGAAAGTTTTTCAAGACAGAATGTAGCAGAATCGGAGATTGATGTGACAAGCAGCATTAGACAGTTTATTGAGAGCAATTATGGCTTCCCAACATCTAACAATGCAGAATTCATATATGCAGACTTCCCACTACCTCTTTTCAATAAGCTTGTCCTCTGCTGCATCCAAGAAGGTGGAACTTTGTGCTTCCCAGCTGGCTCAAACGGGCATTACGTTTCTGCTGCCAGATTTCTGAAAGCAAACATTGTGACTATCCCTTCCCAATCTGAAGCAGGGTTTAAGCTGACAGAAAAAATTCTTACCGGCATATTAGATACTGTGAAGAAACCATGGGTATACATCTGTGGTCCAACAATCAACCCAACTGGCTTAGTTTACACCAATGAAGAGATGGAAAACATACTGTCTGTTTGTGCTAAGTTTGGGGCTAGAGTTATTATTGATACTTCATTCTCAGGATTGGAATTTCACTCTGAGGACTCAAATGGTTGGGATTTGGAGCACAGTTTAGCAAAACTGAATTCTTCTGGGCGACCAACTTTTTGTGTGTCTTTGCTTGGAGGATTATCTTTGAAGATGCTTACTGGAGGTCTCACGTTTGGGTTTCTTGTTCTAAACCAGTCTTTTTTGGTTGACACATTCCATAGCTTTTCAGGACTAAGCAAACCTCACAGCACTCTTAAATACACCGTCAAGAAGTTGCTGGATCTAAGACAGCAGAAAGCAGGAGACTTAATGGAAGCCATTGCTGAACAAAAAAAGCTTGTGGCAAGTAGATCTCAACGCTTGAAAGAGGTAAGCATTATGTGGAATAGGTTTTCCATATCTCATGAGGTTTTATATTTTTCTTCTTTTCGTTGGTGCTTTATAATTGTGGTGTAGATAGTTGTACTGCTGAAGGCTGCAAATTA
This sequence comes from Rhododendron kiyosumense, assembly GCA_019656275.1. Classification (NCBI taxonomy): domain Eukaryota; kingdom Viridiplantae; phylum Streptophyta; class Magnoliopsida; order Ericales; family Ericaceae; genus Rhododendron; species Rhododendron kiyosumense. The sequence continues at coordinate 20,969 of BPLS01031879.1, read as the reverse complement.
TCTAAGCAAGCTTTGGAGCATTCGAGCTCAAATCTTTTAGAAGTAGATGAACTCGAGCTTAGCTCCTAGCTCGAACCGAATCGTCCAGTATTTGAAAAACTCAAGCTATTTTCAAGCTTTATAGTAGGAAACTTAAATCTAATAAACAACACTTTTTGTGATTTGGTTTGTTGGAACAATTAGATGGTTCATAGTTTTCAGTTCAGGAGTCCTTGGTCTTTTGTTGAGATGGAGAGTTCAGGTAGTTTGTGGAGTTGGGGGTCAAGGGATGGTAATCCTAATCTTGACCTATTCATTTTGTTCTATAGGCTGCATGGATTTGTATTAGGGCCTCTTTTTGTTGGTACTTCGTTGTATATTGGTGGCATTCCCTTCATGCCTCCTTTGATAGATGCCTCCTTTGATAAAAGCTCGTATGCACAAAAATATTAATCAGTTCATACACATCAATAGTGGCACTTGAAATCTTCCAAAATGAGTTATCTAGGCCTAATGAGTGCCCATAATTTTCTTGGAGTACCTTGTTTGCTGCTTGTTCGGTACTGGTAATTTTTGTTATAGCACATTCTCATGAAATTTCCATTTGATGTCTATGCAATAGACTCTCGAGAATTGTGGGTGGGAGGTTCTTGAAGCCCATGCCGGTGTTTCGATGGTGGCAAAGCCGTCTACCTATCTTGGCAAGAAACTTGCACTGGAAGAAGAACCCACTGCTTTTGAAGCCAAGATTGAGGACTCAAATATCAGAGAAGCCATGCTCAAGGCCACTGGTTTATGCATTAACAGCGACTCATGGACTGGAATCCCTGGCTACTGTCGATTCACCGTTGCCTTGGAAGACAGTGAATTCGAGCGTGCATTGGATTGCATTGTCAAATTCAAGGCGGTAATCGACAATTGAAGTGCCTTGTTTCATCTAACTGCATTGGATTCTTTGTTCTCACGACTTGGGTGACGTGAAAAATAAATTGATGGAGCAATTTCAATTGGCTTCGAACTTTTACGAGGAATTATTATGCGTGTTGTTAATGAAAAACTTCGTCCTGAATTTGATGTCAACTTGGTACCAAATTAATTAAACCGTAAACAACTTCTAGAAAGCGGAAGGAGTTGAATACTATGTAGGCAGAAGCAAAAGCCAACAGCCAGCTCTTGTGTTTTTAGTGCTTCAACTGCTTTTATTTTGTAGTATCTTGTGATTTTTATTTCCACCATTGTGCATGATCACTTTCTATGGGTAATTCGTCTGGTTTAAATGAAAAAGGGCAAATTCTGAAAGAAATCCTTTTTATTTTCCTTTTTTTAATTCTTACAATCTGTGAAATACAGTTGTGACATGTACATGGAAATTAGTAGCTTCGTTTGAACTATTGCACGGCAAGATGACGAGCAAAATTGTTAGTGTTAAAATTTATAAATTTAATATAACTGAAATTAAGTCCCAAATTGTACACATGTTTCCTATATTCCGTGGGATAAATATAATTTTTATTCACGCCGACAATATATATACACTTTAATAAATACATCACATTTAAATAAGAATTAAAGAACTCCATTTTTTTGGGTGGTAAATTGTGAATTTTATAAGCGCAAACAAACCTCAAACAAAAAGGGCCTAATCCTTGCAATGACAAGCTAGAAAATAGACTAGCAAACAACAGACTAGCAAACAACAGCATCAACTAAAACAAAACAGCTGCAACTACTAACCCAAAACACTTAGAGAGAAAAAATATTTCTGGGAATTCTCTAAGATGTCACAATTGGGAAATTATGGACAGGAGCATGAATATGATCAGCTGGTGCTCGCTGATACGAGCACGAATATCCTCAATAATATAGACAGTTGGAAAAGAGAACAATTCATACCTTTAAGCTAAAACACAAACAAATTCCGTTCTCTCCATAGCCCACAATTTGCCAAAGACAACTTGCAAATAGTAAGAGCCATAGATCGAGCTGCCACTTCTGTGTTGCATTAACTCAATTTATTATCACGACAGAAAGAGGAATTATACGTTTTCTTAAAGAGGATATATACTACATTGGTACTCCATTAAGGAAGAAGTGATCACTTTATTTTAGCATAAAACAAAGTACATTTTACAACTACATAATGCACCATCACACAATACCATTACAAACCATCCTCATCTCATCACAAAACTTATATCTTATGTTCACAGTTCACCTTTATTATTAATAGCCTTAACAGCCTCATCACCGCCAGTACTTCCCGCCTCCTCAATACTGATCACCTTGGCTCCCTTCCTCCTCTTCTCCTCCGCCACCTTCGGCACCGAAACCGTCAACACCCCGTTCTCCAACCTAACCTTCACCCCTTCCAGGTCCGCGTCGACCGGCAGCCTAAACTGCCTCACGAACCGGGCACTCACCCTCTCCGCCCTGTGCCACTTCTCCCCTTCCTTCTCCTCCACCTCCGCCTTCCTCTCCCCGCTTATCCTCACCACCCTGCTCTCCTCCTCCACCTCCACCTTCACGTCCTCCTTTCTCAGCCCCGGCACGTCCACCGTGATCACGTGCTCCGAGGGGGTCTCCTTCCAGTCGCAGCGGGCCAGGGCGAGCGGCTCCGCGTCTTTCAGGATGGGGAGCGGGGCGTGCTCGAGGATGCGGAGCGGGTCAATGTCGGGTGTTGGGATCATTAGGTCCCATATTGGGTTTCGGGTGTAGGGCATGAGTGCGGTGGTTGGGGTTGGGGTTGGGGTGAGAGTGATCAGACTTATTGCTGTTGTTAGAAGGAACATCGGTGTGAGTTTTGGAATGCCCATTTTTTTTGGCTGTTTTGGGATGTGAGTGACTTGGTTGTTGAGAGAGAAGTGTGGTTAATTAAGAGAGTTTGATGTGAGTTTGTGTAGACTGTTTTGGCTCTGGTTTTCTTGGTATAGTTGGGGGAGGGAGGGAGATGGGGTTGGGTTTATATAGGAGAGAGAGAGAGAGAGAGAGAGAGAGTGGGTTTGGCCTTCTTTTTGGTCGATAATTCTGGAGGTTTCTTTGGATTGCGGTGCGAGAAAGATCTTCAAATTTCTAGAGCAAGGGAGACTGGGAGAGGGAGTTTAGAAGTCAAGATTATTGACGTGGCCCGAGGACATGGAGACACGTGGTTAGTGAGATCATAGCGTGGCATTGCGCGCATGACAATCCTTCGGTTCGGATTTACTTTTAGACAAACCGGGTTTTTAATGGGAAATGATATTGGTATTCCAAAAATTGATTCAGGTACTTCAAAATCATCAGTGCAACTTCAAAGTCACTTTTCTTTGTTTTTGGAGTACTTACATCAATTTTTGGAGTGTCAATATCATTTTCCTTTTTAATTATCAAGTGTATAATTCAATTTGCCCGTAGTTGAACTAATCCTAGAATTTGAAATTAATAATCAGACAAAAATCTTCGAAGAACCCAAGATTTAGAATATTTATCTAAATTCAACCTTGCGATCTCTCATGGGACAAGCGCTTTAATTGTTGTTTCATACCATGGGCCAAAGGGGGGTTTTTTAGACTAGCACTTACGTTTGGTAATATGTAAAATGTTTTTGGTTCTTGAATAAATTCTAGTAATTCCCGAGCTATCTGAGTATCTCCAAAACACGAAGTATTGAAACAAAATGAACAATTTAGTACTCCTTTGTTTTTTTTTGCATGGTTTAAGATATACATTTTAGATTTTTTTTTTCCAGCAGGGGCAATGCGCAAAATTATTTTAAATGTAATGAATGGATTGAATTTTTGTTTGAGAAAAGAGTAGACCCCATAAAATAATCTGTGCATGCTGCCATGCTTTGTGTGTACCCATAGCGGATCAAATCATCAACCGTGCTACCAAGGCAGAGAATTCCACACAGATCACGCACAGATTATTGTGTGGGGCTCACTACGGGTCTCACACAAATAATTCGAGCCGTTGATTAAATGTAAAATATTTTTTCAAGGGCCCCCGCAAAAAATCCGCTCAATCTGACACCTATAGGTGCTCAATTTAATCATCTAACTTTTCATTCGGATTTCAGGATAATGAAAAGTTAGATGAGAGCATCAATAGGTGTCGGATTGAGCTGATTTTTCACGTGGTCCCTTAAAAAAATATTTTACATTTAATGAACAACTCAAATCATTTTTGTGTAGGACCCATAGTGGGCCTCACATATAGATCTGTGCGCGATCTGTGTGCTAAAAGTCTGTGTTAACAGACTTCCTGCAAATTTTAAGCTTCAATGCTTTCAGATATTGATTGATTGCTTTCTTGGCCTGCTATTCAGAAGAAAGATTCGTAAACAATAAATCTGGTGCTAGTGCTGATCCATTTGATTCCGAGTCCTCAATGAGAATTTTCATGTTCTATGATATGATGGTTTGAACAATTCAAATTGTCGTTGATGTCCCTCTCTGCAGAGATTATCACTTAGTACCAGGGTTTTAAAAACGGCCATTACGTAGCAGCTGTTATGTAGGGCCGTTATGTAACGGATTTTTGAAAGTCCAATATCGTTAAGGATGAAAATAACGGTGTTACGCAAATTCACATGTGTATCAGCCGTTACGGCCATTACGTATTCCGTAACGTTACACCCCGTTACAGGACTGTTACGGGCTCGTTACAGGACTGTTACGGGCTCGTTACAGGATTGTTACACCCCGTTTACACTTGCTAGTCCTTGAAAAAAATTCACGAGTATGGTATCCGATTCCCGCTACACATTGACCGATACTTCCGATATCCGTTACTCGGAACTGCGATTGTTACGCCGACTGATACCGCGATTTAAAACTATGCTTATTACCTATATTCATTTGTTTAAGCAGATATGAGCATCAAATCAGAAAACAGATCCACATTGATGGTTGACCACATATGTGGTGTTTCGTTAAGTTTTCCTTATCTGGATTTAAACAGGCACCAAAAATATAATCCCAATACTGTAGAATATACAACAGCGTGGGGGTGGGGGTATTTATCCAATCACTATAAATCCGATGGGATAAAATGACTCCATTCACTCCTAGTCCAGTCCACAAATAAACCCATAATTTACAACATGAGAGATACTGAGAATCCTTTTAAACTTGTCATTGACCTCAGGAAAGCATATTTCTTTGAGAATCTTCGAACTGCTTCAGCAATTGCTCTCCGATGAAGAAGTACAGGCCATGGAAGGAGAGAGAAAGTGTTGAAGTGAGAGGAGCGAGAGTGTTTTAATCCGAGTCGTCCAAAAATATATCGGACGGTTCGGATGCGCCGAACGGGTACTACGTAAGCACTAAGCAATACCCGCTCGGCACTGAAAAATTCCTCCTTCAAATGGGACATTCGTTAAAAGTCAGGCTACCACCTAGCCTTTCAAACCGTTATGTCTAAACAAGCACAAAAGGCCACTTCATCTTTTGTTCCCAACAAGAAACTGTGGTGGAAGCTAAAAGTGCCTAACAAAATCCGGAATTTTTGGCGGAGAGCTTGTCGGAATAGCTTGCTTCAAAAAGAGAATCTAGTGCGGAGGAAATGTGCTTACTCTCTAAAGAGTGCCCCATATGTCATCGGGAAGTTGAATCAATAGAGCAGTGACTATGGCATGGTTTGTCTGGAAGTCAAGAAACGAATTCGTCTTCGTTTCCATAAATCCAGAAGCAACGTTGAGAGGAGCTAATGGGGCTTTTGGTGAATTAATACTCTGGAAATTTGGGTTCTAACCAGGTCCATGTGGATAACCTGCAAACTGGAGCTCCCACTGCCCAGTGGAGGGCTCCAGACTATGGAAATCTAAAGTCCAATTGTGATGCAGCGGTCTCCACAAATGGAAGGAAAGTTGAGGCGTCAGCAGTTCTAAGAGATTGGACGGGAAATTTGGTGGATGGGTCAGTTGAGTCTGCAAACATAACGTCTCCGTTGCAAGGGGATCGAGCTTTATGCGATTCGTCTAGCATGTGGCATGGTGATGGATTTGAAGCTGAATAATATGAATTTTGTGAATTGTTTTTTTATCGAGTTGGAACATTTAAAATTAGAAATACGAGGGTAACTACATAGTCCATCTATGTTGGTCAAACATGATACCTTGTAACAAATGTTATGATTCTGATTTTTACACATGGCAAGTCATTCCAATGTACATCAGTGTGTTTATATTATAATTCTTGTAACATGTATTGTGATTGCAGTTTGGCAATTCATACTGACATCTGGTTGCAAGAAAGCATATTTCAGCTCAAAATTTAGTTGAAAAGTTTACAATTGTTAGACTTGCATTCAAGAACTAAACCAAAATCATCATTTAAACATGCCTTTGGGTAAATTCCTAAAGATTCACAATTGAGAATCTACAAAAATGAAAAATAAATGACTGAAATAGGGCCATTCCTCTTCCAACAAAAAAATCGGCAAGATAGCTGAAACCAATTTGCAACCTCCAACTTTATTCCAAGAATTTTTGGTATTAATAATGCACATCATTTTGATTGTTACTATATTCTTGCATATACTTGTAGTGATCTCTGTAATACCACCTTCCTTGGGCATAGAGTCGGCAAAGCTATTGGTGCTATGGCCTTGGGAATGGACCCAATATTCCTTCAAATTGAAATACGCTCCCTCCCCATGGACATGCCTTTGAAATGAAACCAAAGGATTAGGATTCCTCCACGAGTTAGAATTTATGCTTTGCTCATGATTATTATGAGTTCCAGGTGGACTCATGCCAAATATGGGCGGAAGAAGTACAGAACTGTTTTCGTGCTATTAATCCATTTGTCCGAACAAATTAGTACCTAGTCCTCCCTCCTCCTCCTCCCTAGGCCAAGTTAGGCAGAAATGCTGTAAAACTCTCCACCAGGAGAGAGGGTCCAAATCGCCTTGAGAATGTCATGTTGCACAATCAACGGTTTCAATCGGGAATCCAGAATATGAATTCTACTACATTTATACAAGAACTGAATTACAAGATAATGAAATTACAAAACCAAAATGCAAACCGAAATACAGAATGGATTCGTGAACCGAAACCCATGTTTCACATGGTGGTGTCCTTAAAACAGATTCACCGCCTACCAGAAGGTGTTGAGGTTACTTGGCTTCTGTCTCCCAAGATTGATTCGGCTTGGACCACAAACGTCGGAACACCACCGAAGAACGTCTTGGCGAACTAACTCAACGTCTATCTCTCTCTCACACTATATCAGAATGCTAGTGAACTCTTGAGTGAATTGGTTCAAAATTGTGTAAGGAGCTGGTCCTTATATAGGCAGCAAAGGACCCTTGTAATGATGCACCCTCTTAATTACGGGATTGAATAGCAGCATTGAACATGGAAAAAAAACTCCCACGATGAATATATAGGTGAGTAACCCCCACAATGAAGAGGGGAAAAACTCCCATCATGAATATGGGAAAGTTATTGGCTTGAGCATGCCAAATAACCCCCCAGACCATTCACATTTCCAACAGGTCATCATCACCATCATCGGGCGTTCCTTCATCCACCATCGGACGTTTGCCGTGATCCACCATGGCTTTCAGGTTCAGTAATGATTGAGTTGGGTTGCAGTGAGTACCCCAAGGCTTGAGGAAGACAAGGTAGTTCTACCCTTAGGTCGTGGCTGCCGTGCCTGAACCTAAGGCCGCCGTGTTAATTGTCTGCCACATTATCTCCCGTCCTTGTTGGGATGCTTAGTTAAATTTAAAAGGAAATTGGACAAGAAAAGTATAATTTGTAAGAAAGGAGGGGTTATTGATGCAATGAGCGCACAAAAGCTCTATTATAGAGCCATCCACCGACCTCTCAAACTCTAGAATTATCTAGTTTTACCCATTCTTACTTCTACACACTTTTAATATTTTTTTAAGCTCAGATATTTTAACATTTATTCTACATTATTCTAGAAATTACAAATTACTTTAATTTTCTAACCCTCCTTAATTTGTAATCTTCATGATTTCTTTGAACTTGAGAGAATTTTTCTGATGCTATGTCTTGATGTCTACTAGCTGCTTCTCGGTATTAACGAATTCAAGCTAAATTTCTCATTTGTGCACCAAGTCTCGGATAAAATGATTTTGTTTTATTGCTTCGTCTTTTACTTTTCTAGTTTCTAGTTTCTTTTTGTTTTAGTTTTTATTAAGAAATTAACGTGGGAGGTTCATGTTTGAAGGATTCATTGGAGTACACATAAAAAGTCATCCTTCAAATTGTTGTATGAGATAGCAAGTTCGCTCAAGTGATGAAGTGTGGACTATGTGGATACTCTCTAATGGATTGAGTCTACGCGCGCCCATGGAGAGAACCTTTGTGGATTGGACTTCCCACTCTAATTTTGTCTATTTGGTTTCTTGTCGATTGGTTTTTTAAAAAATAGCGTTAAATTTCTGAATCTTTGTCGTTTGAGATGTCCAGGAGATGATGCTCTACCTATGCAATTTGTGTGCAATGGCATCGATACACTGTTACTACTAATTTTGAACTAGTTTTGATATACTCATTGGTAGACTGGTAGGTCATTGTGGTGTGATATTTGCTATGAGGCAGGATCTTCTGTACCAAAAACCCTTGTGCAGAGGCTCGAGGGGTGTTCCGGCACAATCCAATGGCTGAAAAACCTCTTGGCATAGAGGCATAGAAAATTTCGGGACGGAGAAGATCAGATCCCATTTGCTACAGGATAATTCCAAGTTTTTCGTGCAAATTTCTTGTTAAACTGGCCAGGGCCTACCCTACATAGTCTATTATGAAACCCAAGGCCCATGAACTGGTATGTGAAGCCCAAAGGCTGTCAGCTCCTTCCCCAAAGCCCAAAACCTCTAGGAAAAGTCTAGTGACACCAAATTTTTATACCGTACCTTTTATTGCATAGACACAAATGTGATGGTCTACACAAGCGTTTGTGTGGAGCCCACCACACTTGTATCTATGGAATAAAAAATGTGGTGTTAGTAGCATTGCTCAAACCTTTAAAATTATGTATAAGGTAATCAGGTCATGATTATGCCAACCAAATTGTGCTCTATTTCCACACACAGTTTGCACACATCATTGCATAGGATTTTGGGGTTGCTATGGGTGGGACAAAACAGCCCTACTGTGAGCCCAATATGGGTCCATTCCATATATACCCCAAAAAATTGAACATGTTCAATTTGTTAGGTTGTCGAGTTTGTCACATATGCCCAAAATGCCACGCTAGAGGGCATCAATAGTGATATGATTAACAAGCATGTGTTGAAGTTTAATTTTGTCCCAAATTCATGTATCTAAAATGAGTGAATATTAATGCACGAATCACAGTCGTACAAAACGTTTTCGTATGTAGAACATTGCATAATGTTTTTGTAGAAGGTGTGTTTTGTCTATTTGATGTAAAAGGAATTTATCTTCGTGATCTCTTCCTTTTCTTCTAGGGTCACGACTCACCCTATTGACTCGGTCATTTGGTGGAAAGAAAATCATTTATGATGAACAGAACGAACTTCAAGCATATAACTACCAGAGCCAGCCTTGACCTAAAGTAAGTGTTGCAGCCGCTTTAGGCTTCCAAAAAATTTTGAATTGTAAGGGCCCCTCCTATTTTTTTTTTATCCCTTATTAAATTTTTAATGTTTGCTTCAAGCTCCCGAAAAATCAGGACCGGCTTTGATAACTACGAGTTCTCGTGCTTAACAGAAGCATATACAAGATATATCTGTTGTTTGCATAGCCAATTCATATGCAGCAAAACTAATTAATCCGTTCTTTTTCCTATTCAAAGACGGTGGAGCCAGGAACGTGGCAAATGGTAGGAGCATGAGATACTATATTGAGAAGCAAGGGACTTGTTGCAATATCATCATTGAAGATGGGACTTATCCGCAAAAATGGGATCTGGCATCAAATCACCCTTTCAATTAAGCTCTCCTATTTGCTGGGTTTAATACATGACAGTTTGAAACCATCGGTTCAAGATGGTTACCAAAGGGAATGCCCATAATGAGCTTCTACTTTTGCTTACTACTTTTGTTTTTTCAGGGTTAACATCAATGACATGAGAAACCCTTCAATGTGGCCAAACGAGCATGAGAAAGTTAATAAATGATCGTCTTTCATGAGTTTGCATTTTGAATCTCACGGAGGCCAAACATTCCGAATTTGGGTCCACTAAAGAGTTTGTTCTACTGTTAACTTCAGGCACTCGAAATAAATTGAGACGTGCGCAAAACAGGCCCTGGACGACTTGTTATGAAAATGAGAGAGAAAAAACACATCAATGACATGAGGAATTATTTAATAAGGTAGTCAAGTTATGGTTGAAATGTGTCATCGATTTCAGACAGACAATAGGCCATAGGGATGCATGTGAAAACTCACAGAAGCGCTTTTTAAGCCTCTTGTCAAAATCCCATCTATTCAGTGAAAGCATGTGGTGATGCCATCTTTAGATACTCATTATGTGCACTACTCCATTCACCCAAACAGGTCTTTGCATTATTAGTTGGGAAAGACATCTATATTATAAAACAGCGCGGTTTTTCTCTACACATATAAATAAGAGCACTTCTTCAACCGTCGGATCAAATCTATATTATCAAACAGAACAGTTTTTGTCTACACATATAAACAAGAGCACCTCTTTAGCCGTTGGATCAAATTTTCAATAGATTATAGCCATCCAATCAACTTCTTTAATAAATTTATCATCTCCCTCCCTCTTTCCTTACTTCTTTGGCAATGTTGCCATTTCTAGGGACAAACAATTTTTTTTCCTTTATTTAACAGTGAGCCTTTTATTATCAAAACGTTTTTCTTCCCCCTATCATCAATTTTTAACTCTTTCATTGGGGTATTGTGCATTTTGTTCAAAAAACTCTATTTAATTCATTTATTCCATCAACTGAGATAACAATAAAAAAAACATTTTAGAAGCTTTAGTTACACAAAAGAATAAACTTAGTTTTTTTTGGTAACAAATTGTTTCACCTATTTCTTGGAAGCATGATTCAAAATAGTAGTGCTTGATAATTTGTCTCAGTTGTAGGCCTGTAGCATTTCTTTGATTTGAAAGGGGAAAAAAACTCAAGTTATAGCATTCTATTGCAAGAATCATTTTCAATGTTATAGAAAAACAACATTCATTAACTTACGGGAAGTAGAGTTTCAAAACTATTCTTTTTTTGTGTTTTTGGATTAGTTGCTGGTTAAACTATATTGGATACGAGTGTGATATAAGTATTGGTTGATCGTGATAGCTATTAACTAATTTTTGTGCATAAGTTAATTACAAATTTTATTTGGGTATATATGTGCTCATGCTTTTTCAATGGGTGGTATTATTCGTTATGAAACTATTCTTAGAAGAAATTAGCTCAATTTATCTTATTTGAAGAGAATTTTACAAAATAAATTATAAAATTTTCCATTTGGGTTTGTTAAGATCACTAGAAGGGAAGGATAATTTTTTTAAGTTGTAATAAAAAAGTGCTGTATCATGCCTTTTTTTTTTTGATCAGCGTGTTGTGCTGCAGGCAATCACTAGTTCTTAGAAAAATCACAGCACAACTTCCATTTTTCTTTCGCTTCCAAAAATTAGTCGAAGTGTGCGTAAGTTGGTTCGGACGCGCCTAAGTTATATATCAAAAATGATATGGACAATTTGGAAATTAAATCTTGGATCACGCGCATGGTGTCACTCACCCGGGTATGGTCCACCACGAGTTTCATGTCGATGGTTTACTCCGTTTATCTTTTGGTATCCGCCCAGTTGATCAACCATTAAAAGTACTAAATGAATCACGTTTGTTTAAAACAGTAGACTAGCTAGATGGTCTGCATGCTAACCAAACATTTATTCCAGCCTTGTAGTAACCAATATGTAATATCAACTTTAATTTTTTAAAACAACATGTCCAGTTGATGAGCTCTTAAAAATTAATGACTCTGGTCGTTGAGATGGATTCAAGTTGCGTCCCTCTTAACATAACTACCCGATGGAGACCAAGATTTTTATCGGAGACTAACCGCATGGCCGTCGTTAGGGTTGAAATGTATGAAAAGTGTATGAAAGTAGAAGTATATTTTAAAAGTAAAAAATTTGCACTAGAGTGCGTGTGTTTTTTTTTTTTCCTTTGCTTATTAACAGCCCAGTAGACTGTCAGTAGATGACCCCTTTTTTCATTTTCGAAAGTATTGAGTTGTCTCCTATCACATCATGGAGGTTTTTGCAAGTTACAAATATACTACTGTATTTACTTTTAGCTTTTGTTGTATTATTGACGATTGATTTTGGCACTCCATTTTTGGATTAACTCCACTCCAATACACATAACAAAGATATTAAGAGACAAATATTAGAGCGTGATTATCAAAAAGTAAAGTGTCAAAATCATTGTTCGATCTTATTATTTCACATGCTTGTAACATAACAACTTCTTGGAATCTCATACTCCTCAACCTAGAACTGAAAAATATTAACGTGAACATATTTTTGGGGTGAATTTAATTTGGTGCATCTTTATGAGAACCTACGTTAAGGACGCATCAAATCAATTTCTAATTTATGAAACAAATAATTGTTTTGTGATGAAAATTTTAAGCATGAAAGATTGTATCCCAAATTGGGGATATAATTCAGTTGACTACAAAGGGCCTTTTGTTTTCTACAACAGAATGTTATTTTTGAATTTTTTTTCCCTTCTAAACCTCCTCTCATAATTTTTCAAAACTAATAATAAAACAATTACATGCCCAAGTGAAATTTTATCCAAGTTTCTAATCTATAATTGCCAATCCTAATTGATGAATGTATTTTAGCCCAAAAATAGTATTACTTGGTTCTTTAGCACAGCTACATGGTACTTCAAGAACTTTCTCCACCACACAATCGTGTGAATTCCATCCAAATGTGTAGTTGAAAAGATCGGTGGGGTGCCACACGATCGATGGGGCTACAAGAGCACTACCGAATAATCACTCGAAATTGCAAAATAAAAGCCATTGTGGGCTTAAAATTTGTTCGGATTTACCAATCGTTGTCTTTTTCCGGTTCAATTTCATGCACTTCTAATTGCAAATTTCCAAAAGAAAAATTAATAATAATTGCAAATTTATATCCTTTATTTATTTTTTATTGCTATGAGTACCAATTTTCTGTTATTATTGGTAGAGAACTGCGAATTTAGATGCGATGATTGAAACTCCAATTGATTATGGAGTATATGATATGACATCCAACTGGGTTACCTGTCAAATAAAAAACACCTTTGGCTAATAGAAGCCATGAGAGCCTGAAGAAAATCGGGGAGAGAGAGAGAGAGAGAGAGAGAGAGAGAGAGATCGAGTATTATGTGAGGGAAACATGATGAAACGGTGTATTCTTTTTTCATGGCCTACATACGTGGTTGAGTGTGATGCACCCACTTGGGCTATTAAGTCAAGGAGTGAAAATTACAATTATGGACACCAGACAACACTGCTTGCCCCCAAATCAGGGGGTAAAATTGGGAAATTTGGCAAGCGAAAAAATTGGCCAAACTGGTTCTTCTTTTGTAGGAGTAGGATTAACTGGATTATTAGTGTTCGCAGAGTGTATGTAATGAGATTTAATTCTTTTCCCTGGCGATGGAAAACTCCATTTTTTTATCACCGTCTTTTTTGGTCCTACCATGTGTTTATTGTTAATCTAAATCATTCATCTTATAGATCTCAGAAAATAGTATATTCATGTAAAAAATAAACTTGATCGGACATCGATAGGAGTATCAAAAATTAAAATTTATTTTGTAAAATGAACAGTTTATCTTTATTATTAATGACAGAAATTAGATTGTCTATTTTATAAACCAAAATTAAAATTTGATATATCTATTGACTTTCGATGAAGCCGATTTTTTGCATGACAATACTATACTGCGGGTCTTATAATATGAATGGTTCAGATTACAATAATAGACACTCAGTAGAACACATAATGGATGGTGGTGAAAAAGTGAGGTTTTACACCGGCGGTGATTAGAATGTTTTCTCATATGTAATATGCTAACCCAATGGGCATGTATATATATATAGCGCGTTTACGCTATTTTCTTAGGGTCCCGCTCCTATCCGGAACTATTTTGTAGACTCGCGCTATTGGTCTCATTTAGGGGTGTGCTTTCCGAACTTACTTGGATATACATCGAAATCGTTCATTTTAAAACTTAATCGAGATCATTGACATTATCAAGAATTACATTGATTTGATACCAATCAATAGTATCATACCACTTAACTCGAAACCTCTATCAGGCTTTCTCTCTCTCTCTCTTTCTCCCTTTAAGGTTCTTCTCCAAACCGCCACCACCCGGGGGGGGAGCACCTCCCTCTCTCCTCCCCGGGCTCCTCTTTTCCTTCCTCTTTCCCCTCTAATCCCTCTCTACCTTTCCCTCTTCCTCTCAGATCGCTTGCTCTTTTCCCTCTGTTTTCTCTATCTGGTTCGTTCCACCGCCCTCCTTAGCATGGGAAGGTGAGGTGGTTGTGCTTCTACTCCTTGGTCCCTCCAGGAGCCTAGCGGTATTGGGTGGTTCAATGAGTTTTTGAGGTGCAAGGGTGGTTGGTGGCGGCAATCTGGTAGGTGTTGTGGTTGTGGTGGTGGAGTTGGGTGGTGTTCATTAGGCTGTTTCCTTTAACCTTTGTTTTTTAGGTTTCTCAAATTTTCAAAAATGATCGATAAAGTTGTGGTATAGATCGATGATGGTTCGTCCCGATGGTGGTGTGGTGGATGTGGTTCCCATGGTTGTTTTGCTTAGGTCGCTTTGTGTGCCAAAATCCTATCGACAGCCATTTTAAGTAGCTCAATTGGGTGAGGAGTCAACAGTTCGTCGCTATGGGGTTTTCTGCTGATTGAGATCGGTGTTTGGTGGGGTTGCTGGGGCTTATTGATGGTGGCGATGGGTTCCTCTTTGCCCTGACTTCCTTCGATGTTCATTTCCGTAGGCCAATCTCCGCTACCGGTCTCTACATCTGGGAGAAACCGGCTCGACTTAACGGCGAGGCTAATCTTCAGTGGTTTGTGCAGTGGTGGTTGTTGAAGATGGTTAAGGTTTGAGGGTTGGTTAGGGTGGTCCAGTCCATGGTTTAGACCGAATTTGGGTGTTGTGGGCTTTCAATGTTTATTTTGGGTGTAGGGTTGGGCTTTATTGCTTATCTACTTTGGATCTTTGTAGACATTTGGGTGTTCCGGGTTCTGCTCTAGTGTTGTATCGTTTAATTCTTCATTAAATCCCTTTTCCCTTTTCCCTCTTTTTAATAAATTTCAATTTTGCCGATTAAAAAAAAAATAGTATCGTATCACTTTTCATTTATACAGTACCACCAAATAAATAAGTTTTGATCCAATGTGACAAATTTATTTCTTTAGAAATCATTGCGCGCATTTCAATATCGTATGATTCTATCAAATATAATTTTTTTTAGCATGGTTGGCAATAACTACAGTAGTTATTAAAATAAATAGCCTATTCTAGTCATCCAAATGAGTCCGGAAAAATTTCCTACAAATGAGCCAACGCCAGACTCTCTTCTCCTTTGATCAGAAAATCAAGAAACTCATCCTTACATAAGAACTTCAATGCACAAGCTTCTATTTTAAGAACGATCTTAAGAAGACAACTGATACAATTTTCATCATCAACTCAGTTAAATTAGGGTGGGTTCTTGGAAAATTGCTTCTTTTTTTTTTTTCCCCCTTCGTTTCATGTGTTTTGTTTGTTTTTTTTTGAATAATTTTTGTTAAATTTGTGTTATATTATTTGGATTAATCACCCATCTCACATCTCAAGTCTCGACAAGAGGAGTTTGGAAAGTAAAAAAAAATTACCTAAAGCAGAAAAAAAATCTCAAAGACGAAAAAAGTATCAAACAGTAATCTTTTTTGTCTAAGGCTTTGTCCAGTTGCTAAGAAAGTAAAAAGAAAGGATAAGAAAATCAATTTTTTTCATAACTTCTTTTATAATGTTTAGTTGGCAAGAAAGTAGTGAGAAACATATTTTTAAGTTTTCCTGCAAGATTTACTTTCTTGCAAAAGTGATCCGGTAAAAAATATAGGATTTTGCGTCACGGGAAAAGTTTTTTCCATTGTGGGGCCAAAATAATTAGTGGGTAAGAAAAAAAGTAAATGACACCAATACCCAAAAAATATGAATTAGGTTCTTAGAAAGGCACTTTGAAATTTACGTGAGCAACAACAATTTCAACTACTATGGTACTTTCTGAGATAATTGTTGTCGAAAAAGATTGGTAGTTTATTTTTTTTTGGAAGTATTTATCTATCTTGTCATTAGTCTTTAATTTTGTTTCGTACTAACTAATTATCAGTGAGTTTTTGTATCGGGAACTAATCAAGTACGGTTGTTTAGCATTTGTTTATTTAGTTATATACTTATTTTTTAAACCTCATTTGTTAGGTTGATTATCAAATGATGTCAATTTAAATGAGGGATTTGCTCATTCAAAAGATAACAAATTGAATAGGGAACTGCAAGTCAATTTTTTCATTTCATGTTAAGGTTTTGCATTAGATAAAATACGTTTTCCGTATGTATTAATTTTTAAAATATGATAGCCTATTGTTTAGCTCTTAAAATTACTTTTATTTAAAGTTAACCATAAAAATAAAAATAAAGAAATTTTTCATAAGTGTATTTTCCCAGCAAATGAACTACTAAATTTTAGTTTTTCTGCAAAAAAAAAATGCCAAATAAACACTCACAGGAAAATAGATTTATTTTTCATTTACTTCACTTTACTTAACTTTTTCTGAGAATTACTTTTCGGTGCAACATTCCTGACAACTGAACGGATCCTAATGTATTGTGAACTTTTTCTAACATCGGTCGAGACGAACGATTAATTCCAAAAATTACGACGAAAAACTAACAAAAAAGTTACGAAAAATAAAAACACCAAAATAAATTCTAAACAAATAAGTTTACAAGACTTACCATTAAAACAGCCCAATCTTACACCCTAGAGTAAATTAAGCAACCCATTTTTAGTAAACATCATCAATCCATAATAGTAGTAAGCACTAAACTAACCCAATTCCCTTGCAATATTTTTTTTGTTTTTTTGTCATCCGTTAAACTTAATCTATGCCCATGTTCATGGGAGCATAAGGCCTCACCAATGACGCAACCAACCACTACATTACATCACCAAATGTATTATTTTACATAAGAATAACTCCAAATAGACAAAGAAAATAGCTGAAGAACAATAATAACAAAGGAAAAAGAAAAGAAAAAGAAATAAGAGGGAAAATACTCACCTAACAACCATCCTTCACCTTGGTTTTTTTTTTTTTTTTTTTCCATTTTTCTTTGGTGTCTAAATTGGGTTTTGCTCAGAGGACGAAGAATTCATCTTCTTGGCCAGATTGTGCTTGTTGTTGTGCATCCAAACCTTGAGCACTCTTCTCTTGACCCCAATCTCCTGGCAGAAATTCTGCACCACATTTTCCTCCTGCTTCTGGATTTTCCACCCAACTTTCTCAGCAAAGCTCAGCATTTTCTCCTTCTGCTCTTGGCTGAACTTTGTCCTGAACCTCTTCTTCACCAGATGTGGTGGCGGCAGTGGCCTACCCACCACCCCACCACCACCACCACCATAACCACCACCACCTTCCTGCTCATCAGACTCTGAAGGCATCGACCCCACATTGTACGACATCATCATCGGATGATGGGCTGGTCTAGAATGGATGAGGGTTCCAGTAGGGTACCCTAAAGTTTCTGGGCCTAACATACCCTTGTGGTGGCCCAAAATGAGTTTCCTCCCATTACTAGCCCTGTTGTTGTTGTTGTTGAGAAGGGAAGAAGGCCCAAAATGACACTCACAAGAGGAAGAATTGTAGGGTACCTCACCTTCAACTTCCTTTCTGTGGAAATTCCTGTGGCAATTGCAAGCTGAACAGATGAGGGCTTCTAGGGTACCCTCCACTCCACTGGGCATGAACTCTCCACACCCATCTGTGGCATTTCCACCCATGGATGCTGCATGATTCTTGAGGCATTCCCTGTACCTGACCATTTTCTTGTAGGGCACCACATTGTCCTCCAGACTTGTGGGTACTGTGGGGGCATTTGAAGGGATTTGAATTTGAGGGGCTGAAGTGGGAATAATGTGATTTTGAGGGGCTGGATCATGGAGGATGTTCATGTGGCCACCATGCCCATGTCCTCCCCCACCATATGAACTGTTGATTGGGATTGGGATTGGGATTTGAATTTGGGTTGGGATTTCCCTTTCTTGACTTGATATCTCCATTTTAATTAGTATCTACTAGTAAATGATTGAGAGAGAGAGAGAGGAAAACAAGACAGGAGAGAGAGAGAGAGAGAACTAGAGAGGGCTAAAAGTGGTTAAATTAGGGGGTTGACTGAAGTCTTAGTAGTAAATAAATTAGTCTAGGGGTTTACATGTAATATAAATATAATTAAGAGCTGTCCACTCTTTTGGAAGCAGGACAATCTATAACTAGAATAATGGACTCTTGACACCTTATTTTCAACATAGTCCCTTTTTTCATCAGATCAAAGGAAGTGACAACACTCACCAAATTCATAAACAAAAAGCTTTGAAAACACACACACAGAGAGAGAGAGAGAGAGTTCAGATACCTGCTGTAATTTAATTTATAAGTACAGGAAAATCAGTGCCTGGGAATTTTAAATATTCATCTGAAGTTCTGCTTTTTATCAAGTGAAGTACTAGCAGAAGTGCATAGTAGCCATGAGAACAGAGTAGACTGAGAGAGAGAGAGAGAGAGAGAGAGAGAGAGACTAAGAAATAATTGCGGATGTGGTGTTCATTGCAACAGAGGAGGTAGATATTAAGAGATAAAAACTTCCAAAATCATGTATCTGAAAATCTTGAGCTTAAACAAATTTCCAGTAGCAAAAGACAAATTGAGCTACAAGAGAAGAAAAGTTGTAGGAATTAGAAAACAGGGGGGCTTTAGATTATGAAAAACAGAGCAAGTGGGTGATGAAGGAGAAGGGAAAATAAG
>BPLS01031868.1:7176-27569 GCA_019656275.1 Rhododendron kiyosumense | reverse complement strand
GAAGAGAAGCTTAAAACACCAGGGAAAATAACGGGCTGGAATTCAAGGAAAAGAAAGGAGAATAAAAACAAAATTCCCTTCTATGTTTCGTTGAAAGAAGAATAGCGAAAGAAAATAAAATTTTCAAGTTTAGTGAATAGTAAAAAATTTCGTTTAGTTATTAGAAATATTGAGTGAAAAATTGGTTCTTATAGAAAAAATGAAGTGAGGTGGGGTAAAAGAAAATGAATTTTATTTTTCCGAGTGTGTTTTGTTAACAAGAAATCTTGCAAGAAAATAAAAATTTATTCTTTTTCTCGGTGGAAGTTGAAGTTGTGAATCCTACATTTTTCTTTATAACTAAACACACAGAAAATTACAAAAAAATTGATTTCGTCTTTTCGTGCAACTGATCAGGCCTAAAGGTTTGCAAAGCTATTCTTTTGGTTTTGTTTTCGGTGCAATTGTGTGTTTTCAGTGGAATTCTTTGTTCGTTTTTGGTTTTGATGAAGGTTTTTTAGAGTAATGAGTGGAATGAGATAGATAAAGAAAATTTATTAGAGATCATGCCTACAGATTTTGAGACCCCAAACAAACAAATGAAAGTTGGTAATGTGGGTTTGACTGATTATTTGATTCATGCTTGATGATCCTTTCATAGACATATACTCACTTATTCCCAATTTAAATGTCCTTTAAGATTTTTCATGCATTTTCAAACTCCAAAAAAATATACTTTTACATTTTATTTTCTTACACCAAACACTACAAGAAATTTGGGATCTCCCAACGGTTTTTTTAGTAACGGTTCAAAAAACCGTCGGTATAGATGGTGTATAGCAACGGTTTGCAAAACGTTACTAGAAATAGGACTATAGCAACGGTTTTCATGCAACCGTTACTAAATTACAAGACTATAGCAACGGTTTTCCATAACCGTTGCTAAAAACCGGACTATAGCAACGGTTTCAAATAAACCGTTACTATAAACCGGACTATAGCAACTGTTTCCAATAACCGTTACTATAAACGAACGATCGAGACGATTTTATTTTCCTTGTTGATTAAATCATTCTCATTAAAATTTGCCCTGATCGAGTTTAGAAAAATTCTTTATTGAGACAAAGAAAAAAAAATTATTTTCAGAAAATATTTTTAAAAAATATTATTTTCAGAAAATGTTTTAAAAAAAACTTTTTTAAAAAATATTAATTTTAGAAATTTTTTTGAAATTTTTTTTAAAATATATATTTTCAAAACTTTCTTATTTTTCAAAAATGTTTTGCAAAAATTTTTAAAAAAAAAACTATTTCAAAACTTTCATATTTTTCAAAAATATTTTTCAGAAATTATTTTTGTTAAAAAAATACAAAAATGTTTTTTAAAACTTTCTTTTCTCAAAAAAAGATTTCAAAAACTATTTTGTTTTAAAAATGTTTTCAAAAGACCTTTTTCTTCAAAATTAGTTTCAAAATTTTTTTTTTCTTTCAGAAAATTGATTTTCAACTTTTTTAAGAATTTTTTTTTCAAAAATTAGTTCAAAAAAAATTTTCCCAAATTGTTTTGTAATAAAAATATTTCACAAAATTATTTATTTTAAAAATGTTTCTTTTTTCGAAAAATATTTTTGAAAACTATTCCTTATCCCATAATTAATCCCACGCGAATCAAATGAGGCATGACATAAGCTAGCCCACCCGGTTTGCATAATATAAATATTATTAGGCCCTTAATATTACACAAGTGCTGGGCTAGCCCAGCCGGATCGGACTCGCGCGCACATACGCGAGGTCCTGGGTTCGATTCCTAGGAGGAGCAAAGTTGTTGTGTTGCACATTCCACGCGCCACGCGGGCGCCACGTCAGCGCCACGTGGGAGGCCATGTTAGCGCCACCTGGAGGCCACGTCAGCGCCACAAGGGCAATAGGTGGAGGCCACGTCAGCGCACGGTTACAACCGTTGCTAAAGAAACCGTCAACGTTTGGCAAAACCGTTGCTATACCTCTATACCAACGGATATCTCGCAACGGTTGGTGAACTGTTGGTATTGCTTTTAGCAACGCTTTTTGTGTTTTTTAGCAACGCTTTTGACCGTTGTTATATCTCAATTTTCTTGTAGTGAAATTAAAGTACAAGAAAATTAAAAAAATAATATGATCGAACAAAAGTGAGTACTTTCCTGTAATTTTCAAATTTCTACTTTTCAATATTCTTGGGTCAAATCCGAAGAGTGTTAGCAATTTTATTTTTCTTCCTCCCCTGCCAGCCCACCATTGCAAGCAAAATAAAAACTCCAACCACAGCATCTGAACCACCACTCCATTTATCCTCCTGAACAAGCTCCTTTGACAAGGGCCAAATAAACACAAAGCAAGTTGCCTGGACAAATTATTTTGGGGAAAAAAAAAAACTATCTGATTAATAACGATGCAAGATATGCATGCAAATCTAAAAGAGAAAAACTGTAAGGTGAGAAAATTTCATATGTGGTATACTTTTATTATCAGCCAAAGTCAGTATTGTTAGAATAATTAGATTAACACCTTGGAAGATGAGTTGATCGGCAAATGTTAGTATAGGTTTTCAAAAGGGAAAAAAAAATAAAGATAAGGCAAACCAAGCAATAATAAGAGTAAATAATTTTCATTTAAAAATTGATCAAATATCAATAGGCACATGATCCAAAAGATATGATTAACCTGAGACTTTGTATATATATACTTATCGAACCCTAGCTACAAAATAAGCGATTTGAATCGTGACGACTGACGATGATATATTGAAAGGTTCTATCGATGTGCACGACAATCCCGTAGTAGGTTATGGTCGACGCAGCACAATGTTGCCTTCCTTTTTAAAAACAACAAATCCATGACGATGGCTCTTATTTAGGAAAAACTAATCATTACGTGGGTTGTTTAATTAATTTGTTGATCATGCATAAATAATTATGCTGTATTTCCATTGCAAACAAATACAATTAGCATCTGGACTAATATACTTGAATGGCATTAACGATGAGGCCTGTGAAAATGTATAAGCAGCCGAAAGGAAAAGCTAGTATGGCTGGATATAGTAACCCCGTATCCAAACATGCACCACAGGTTAGAGAGAGAGAGAGAGAGAGAGAGAGAGAGAGAGAGGGAGAGGGAGGGAGACAGAGAGTTGCAGTGATGAATGAGAAGAAGGATTAGAAGTTGAATTAGAAGGATGTCTAGTTCTTTTTATGCCATAAGAAGTGATGGTGAAATTTTGTCTATGCTCACTAACACATACGCTGAGAAATTAGTACGGCTTTTGATCTCGGGTTGCTTTTGTAGCCACAGTTTATATAAGAGTATCTAGCAATATTGCGTGAGTGAAGAAGGGCAATGCTGCTTGTAAAGCTCTTTCGTCAAGTGCGCGATCATGACAGGACTCGAGGAAGAAGCCCTGGCTAACTCCTTGCCAGCAGCCGCGGTAAGACGGGGGGCAAGTGTTCTTCGGAATGACTTGACGTAAAGGGCACGTAGGCGATGAATCGGGTTGAAAGTGAAAGTAGCCAAAAACTGGCGGAATGCTCTCGAAACCAATTCACTTGAGTGAGACAGAGGAGAGTGGAATTTCGTGTGTAGAGGTGAAATCCAACCATCTACGAAGGAATGCCAAAAGCAAGGGCAGCTCTCTGGGTCCCTACCGACGCTGGGGTGCGAAAGCATGGGGAGCGAACGGGATTAGATACCTTGGTAGTCCATGCCATAAACGATGAGAGTTCGCCATTGGTCTACGCAGATCAGGGGGCCAGCAAACTCGTGAAACATTCCGCCTGGGGAGTACGGTTGCAAGACCGAAACTCAAAGGAATTGACAGGGGCCTGCACAAGCGGTGGAGCATGTGGTTTAATTCAATACAACGCGCAAAACCTTACCGGCCCTTGACATATGAACAACAAAACCTGTACTCGTTTACTGAATGAGCCGAACTTGAGCTTGAGTTTTCAGCTCATTTAGTAAATGAGTCGAGTGGAGTTCGGCTTATTCGAAAAAAAAAAAAAAACCTCGGCTCATTGAGGGAGGCTTGGCTCGGCTCGATTGAAGAGGCTCGTTTAGTAAATAACTAAACTCGGCTCGTTAAAGCTCGAGCTGACCTCAAACTCAAGTTTTTGGCCCATTTAGTAAACAAGCCGAGCTCGAACTCAACAAAGCTCAGGTCGGGTTGGCTCGGCTCGTTTATAGCCCTAATACGAGTTTCATGTAGTTGATGGTAGATTTCAAAATATTTGGAAGCAAAGAGCCAACACTGAGCTAAAGCTTGAGGTGTGGTCACTTTATACCACCGAAAATTTTCGAATGTTAGGGGCCGCCCCTTCTACTTTGGCACCTTATATAATAGTCCAACAAAAAAAAAAAGGCTAGCTCCATCTTTAATCTTTGTTTTAGGCTCCCGAAAAGTATGTGGTCAGACTAAAGATAAATTTAGGCTCCATCTTTATGTTTTTTGAAACAAAGATAAGTTGATTCGTTGGTAATGAGTCCGGATCCACAAGATAACTTTAACAAGCATGGTCCAAGAGCTAGGATTAGTTTAAACTTTAAAGGCTTCCCTCTTTTTTGACGAACATTATCAATTCAGATATATACTTAACAAAATACAATTAAAAAGAAAACAAAAGACCAAAAAAAACCGTCTGAAACCAAAACGTCGGAGCCGGACCCATCGATCACACTCGTGAGGGTGGGTGGAGTGGCTAAGTGGATAAGGTCAGATATAAATAGAGCAATTCTCGAAATAGATTTGCCGAAAGGCTTCGCTCCATGGGCAGAAAAGTTTGAATGCTTGGAACTACAAATAGATTAGGGTTTAGAGTTAGTTAAACTAGCTACCTAAATTAACCTACGTATGTATGTAGCGTAATCGAGAAGCTTTAATGAAGCTGGCTGCTACAAACAGTAAAATTACTTAGGCTCCGTTCCATAAACGAAATAAGAACTTATTTTTTGTGTAATAAGAAGACTTGTTCCTGAAAAGATGGAACAATTACTTATTTTTTGAGAAGACAATTTCAAGTTCAAAAATCATGTGCTTACGCAAATAATTTTCCTATCAATATGGATCTTATTTGATAGATCTCATTGAAATCTTTAATACGGTGCAAAAAAAATTAAAAAATTATTTCTTATTTACGTTATTTTTGAGTTTGAAAATGTGAAATAAGCTGCTTATTTGGATTTTGTGGAACAAACCTTCTTATTTTTCTTTGAGAAGTGGCAAAATAAGTACTTATTTTTTAAGAAGGTTTCTGGAACGGAGCCTTAGACAGCTGCTTTATTACTTCGGCTTGTTTATTTATTTATTTTTAATCAGCTACTTCGGATTGTTTATTATATGAGTCAATCACAAACGAGTTTCACTAGAGTCAGTTAGGAGCCGAGCTGGCCTTTGGATATCTTGGTCTACTCATCAATTGTTATTAGGTAATCAAGTAGAGCTCAGAAGATTAGCAAGTGTCAAAAAGATTTGGCTTGACTGCATGCATAACGAGTTTAAGTCTCAAAATAATTTTTGTAAAATGATTGGGACACTTATATATGGACGTAGATATGTTTTGAGTCGTTTGATATGTGTCGGTCTCACATGCATCATGTGGGATTTATGTATGTCGTACGGCTCTAAACTCCAAACATATCTGTCTTTTTTCTTCGTTTTTTTGATGATCCGTTCAAACATATCTGGCTTTGTAACATTTCTTATATGTAAGTTTTTAACCACCAGAGGAGAGGAGAAGTCAAGCTAGAAAAAGCTTGATCCGTTGCATAGCCCTCCTATTAAATAGTACTACTTATTTATGAGGGAGAAGAAGATAAAATTTTGAAGTTCAAACAAACGCCTGTTTGGGAGTCAGATTGTGCATTGTGATTGTGCATTTTCTTACATTTTTGTTGGGGAGCTGTTTTATGAGAACCGATTCCCCTACAATGCATTATGAAAACTACATTTTAGATCCACAATAGAATCAGCCCTGAATAAGCTTTTTCATTTTCATTTTAAATTATCTTTCTAAATTCACAATTTATTTTGAGCATTATTCCCGAAATATTCATTCATAATCTATTTTGAGGATTATCCTCCCAAACATTACTCTATTGCAAATCTACTCTGCACATATCTCTCAAACACTTTACCAGATTCACAATCTATTCTAGTCACAATTCAAAACCAATAACTCAATCAAAAATGCAAAAATAATTAGGCTCCCAAACGGGAAATTGTCAGACAAAAGCCATAAGAAATTATGCAATGTTTGCAATCCATGGAAATCTTTTACGGTACGTTTTATAAATACCGCCATATCTTGCTTTTACCATGGGAAATTCTAATTGTATTACTCCTTGTTCTTAATTTTGGTTTTATCTTACACTTTTCAGTGGTTCACGCAATTTGTATCTGATTTTTTTTTAATAAGCATTTGTATCTTATTTTATCCATATAAGTTGCATTTTTTATTTTAAAAAAATTCATAAATGATAGGCACCACCTCATAAATGGGAAAGTAGGAGTTAGTATAAAGTAGCCAGCATTACCTTCTTTTTTTAATAAGTAACCAGCGTAACCTTAGTTAGGCATACCTTTCTTTTGTAGGAAGTTTGATATGAGTTTTACCTTGGAGAATGCCGTTCATAAGAAGTTATCCACTCTGAAACTTCTTATCACCTCGAGTTCAGCTTATCGTTATTTCTGCTCAAAAACAAAGATTTGCAAATTTAGCTCTCATTCATTGATTAGTTGTTTTTTAGTATGAATCTCCTGCTCCACTAAAGTTTTCATTTTTTAAGTACTTATTTTTCGTTATACGAGACAGAACATTCTCTCACAATACATCACATTTGATTTAAAAAAATAAGTACTTATTTGAAAAAATAAACTCTATACAAATTAGAAAGAGTATTTTAAGTAAAGTCACTGACCTACACTAGAACTTCAAAAATGAAATGTGATTTTGGGTGAAACTTTTGACTTTGCTCCCTATATTGCAGGTCCAACTCGGTAAGCTGGACTTTATAACCCTAAGTTATCATGTTCATCTATAAAATAATGTTGTTTATTATTAATTGTTGTGGATATTCCACTTTAATATACAAAACATCCTCATCATTCTCATTATATTTTCTTCCCAATTTTACAAAAAAAAAAAGAAGTTTTCCTTTAACACAACCTCTAAAGTTACGAGTAGGTGCATATGCCAACTTAACAGTTAACTAAGGCCTGAAACTCAAGAACTTGAAGTTTGAAACTTAGAGAAGGTACATATGTGCATAAACTGGCTTGAACACCTTGAGTTATCAACATGAAAAAAAAAAAGGTGCATATATGATAAAGCTCCTGCATAACCCAATAAGCATCCTGCACAACCCTTCTCGATTCCCCCTTTAAAGCTCCCATCAGTCCCTATCAAAACCTAATGAAGGAGAAGGCCTTGAGAGAACTCTATATGCAGTATATTGTCATTTGAAATGCATAGCCAGTGCTGAGAGCTCAATTTTTGACATCTTATGCAGAAAAACAGAATGGATCCACATAATCAAGAAAAAAAAAATGCAATGAGTTGGTCTCAATAGAATTCGCAGATAAGATAAAACTGGAGGAGTGCCTCAAACCACAAAAAATGTTTCTCAAATTCAAAACTGGGGGATGAGGGGAACAAGGGAGGAGAAAAGGAAAGGTTTATCCAAATGTTTCCTTAAAATGGTGAGAATGAAGAACTGACGAAAATAGAAAAAGGCGAGAAATAAGTAATCTCCATTTAAGTTTCTCAGATTTTGAGTCACAAATACTTGGCCAACCAGGGTAGCTCCTTGCTGTCTTTCAGTGCAAAAGCAACATCATCACTGCAACAAAAGGTGAACGACAAGACAAACATTAGAATGATTTTTGGATGCTATTAGAGTCAGCAGGTAATAGTCCCAAACAGTAAGTTCAGTTAGGGATCCTAACCAGAACATCGAGAACAAGAATAGGTTATATGCTTAGCTCTACAGTTAACGAGAACAAATAATTTTATTAGAACACAAGATCAGCGCCCAAAAACGCGCATCCAAACCACACAACTGGCTCAGCAAGTACCTTAGGGGATATACCAACCATCAGGAAGCAGCTGTAAGTCCGGCATTTTTGTCATCATAGCCAGTGAAAAAAGAAAGTGTGCAGAGTACACTTACACAATTGAAGGTAAATTCAAACAATTCCCCTTCCTAAATATAACCAATTGTTTGTGTTACATGGATCCCCCCAATTTGGTAAAGTACCCGGGATGTGTCAAGTGCTTCTATATTCAATGGGACAGGACTAAAATGAGATTAGGCTAAACCTCTGTTCGACTAAGCCTCAAAGCCAAATCACACAAATAAGTAAATACTTGTTTTCAATTTTGATGTTACACACAAATCACCCATGTTTTTGTGTTCTATCGACTTAAATCGCCTGGTAATCTGGTATCAACTCTGTGTGTGTGTGTGTGTGTGTACAACGTTCGTATGCATATAATTATGTATCCATTACTAATTTATCGGGTTCAACTAAAAACAAATTATTTTATTGAGCTTCAAAGTCTTTATTAGCCATGGTTGCCCTCTCTTAGTTTCTTAGGTAATTGGGCTAACATGGGGCTATATATTTGCTAAAGTGTTTGCTAAAACTTTTGCCTTTTTATTCTATTCGATACTCTACGCCAAGGCTTGAATACTTCTATAGTTCTATGTTACAAGAACTCGGGTGCAAGTATCGGATGCGGGTATATATCTAGGCACCTGATACCTAACATAAAATTTGAGGATACATGGATATGGATTATGGATCCATTTTAGAATACAAATACGGGGATATGTACTATATTGAATTTTTTCAACGTATTATTCTATTTTACAAATTGATAGAACAAATAATAATAAATAAATTTATTTTTTCAACATAGCAAAATAAAACCCTGATTAGTGTTAGTATATTTCTTTTATGTTGTTTCATTTGTGCTAGCATTAACCTTTTAATGAGCTCTACAAGAACAAGAAGAAAATAATTGCATCAAAACCCAAAATAAGATCAACAACTACAGACATGTCCAAATCAAACAACTGGCTCAACAAATACCTTAGGAAATGTTTCATCAATCTACTACCAACCATTTGGAGGCAAATGTAAGTCCGGCCTTTTTGTCATCATTGCCAGTGAAAAAAATTGTTCCAAAATGGTACTCCCTCCTTCCCAACTTGTTTGTCCATTTTTCGGAAAGCAACTTTTTAAGGGAACAAAATCATTACTTATGTAAGTTTCAAATTGCCATAAAATACTAGGCCCAAAAGGTGTACTATTCTTAGCTCAAAGCCTCAAACCACCACTAAATTAAAGAAAGTAGAAAAAAAATCATAACAGAAGCAAAGCCCAACGGCCCATTGAAGGTTGGGAAAGAGTATGTCCAGTTCACCAAGTTCTTCCACGAAAGGTCCCTCGACTTTTGAAATTTGTTTTTTAAATTCAAAAAGGGGCAAAAAAAGAAATTACATAGAATTTCACTCACTAACTTTTCAAAATGGACAAACATTTTGGGACAATCAAAAAATGGACAAACAAATTGGGACGGAGGGATTCTATGCAAACACCTTTAAGATTCAGAAAAGCAAAGGAAAGAAACACCAAAGAACTGTGGACTGAAAGTTTTCTTTCTTTTTTTTTATCGGCTGTGGACTGTGAGGTTGATTGACCTAGACCAATTCAATTATTAGCACAAGGCACAACTACTTTCCCTATAAGACGATCCTCAAAAGTTTATATCATTTCACCTAGAAGTACGATTATGCCAGTACATGGTATGGGAATTAAACATGGTGCACCACCTGCTCCAAAACGTGGTAACGTTGGCATAAGGCACAATTCCCATTGGAATTAAACATGGTGCACCACCTACTCTATCATTACCATCTGACCAAGGAAATATTGCCAAGGGGAGAAGTAAGGCACAATTGCTCCACCACCAACGTAATTCCTCCAACAATTTTTGCCAACAGATTGTCCTCCTCCACTGTAAGTCAACAGTGAACACTAGAAAATTCTTAAAATCAAACCATCATCAAAGCACCCAACCATAACAAAATCTCTACCGTTGATTCCATGCCAACTTTACTAAGCAAGAGACCAAGCTCCCTCCTAAATCCCGGAGCCCTTCCCCACCATAGTTTGGAAAGGGGAACCTAGGTGTGAGGCTCATCAAGATGCAGTGCTCGTGGATAAAGGTGGGGCAAGATAATAATGACAAGGCGCACGTCAGATGGAACAGATGCACGCCTATGGTTTTGGGGGTTGGGTGTACAAGGCGCGAGCCTCTTCCCAAACTGCAATGAAAATTTAAAAAAAAAAAAAAAACACTAGCACTTTGCGTTAAACACGTCAATACCAAAAGTCAGTCACTTCCCCCATGACACCTCCGAATTTGTAAATCACTCCACCTCCTTCTCTTTCTCCTCTTCCGATTTTTGGGCAATCATTATTTGATTCTCTCTCTTCTCCTTTGACTTCATGTTTTGGTCTATAATGCTCACTATAAATGGGTCTTTGGGCCTAAAATGGATTTTCGATTATGGTTTGGGGCTAGTTTTGGGTTTTGGTTTAGTATGGTTATACTGCTCACATGACACATAGATATTGGTTTTCAGGTCTCTCATTCATACAAATTATGATTTATAGGTTTATATACTTCAGTTTGACAATTTTGCTAATTGGAGAATGAAACGCAATAGAAAAGGTGCACATGGGGAATGAAAAATGGGAGCATAATCATGACAATTAGTTGACTTTTTGAATCTAGACACTTCCTAAGATTTATCATCTTAGAATTTCAGATATTAATTACAACTTGCTTTCATTCCCGCTAATATCTACTTTATATAATTTTTTTGTTATTTTCTCATTTTATGACAACACTATCACTTCATCTTGCATCTTACACCTAGATCCCAGAAGACCTAGGGTGAAGTCGGTGCGACTGTTGTCCTCAGAGAAAATCTAAATTGTGACCCCTACTGCTATACCTAAATGGAATGGATACTATTGGGATAGAGAAATGCAAGTGGAACTGGAAATGAACGCTGAAGGGGTGTCGGGATTACTTCAAAGAACTCCTGGTGGCATTAAAAATGTGATTGTCAACGTCGGTGTCAAGTTTTATGGTAGGGGATGAAGTTTTTCTATAGTCCTACGGGTGCAAAGTTGGCAAGTGAAATATCAAATCAGGTAGTCCCGAGTAACTCATTCCAACGAACTAGGGGATTTCCAGACTACTCATGTAACTTTCAATCCTTAAAGCAACAACCTCAAAACCAATTGACACTGAATGAGACTCATAAGACTCATGTACATGGACTTCAAACCAAGATAAGAAACAAGAATAACTACATAGTTACGAAAACCAATCTTTACATTCAATCAAATAGAGGGACAAAACCACAAGTGACATCAATTCTTAAGGATATAAGCTCGCCTGAAACTTCTAAATTTGACGCGACTCTGAAGGACAAGAGTTACTTAATAATTAGAAAGGAAATACTGACTACCTTGTTGAGTTAGATTGTTAATTTTGTTTAAAAGTCACACAATGAAAACCTAACTAGGAAAGTGTACAGTCTTCAAGATATTGAAGGGGATCCCCACTTCCCTATGGCCTCCCCTGGCCCAGAGCCTGATACCATGTTAAAAAACCCAATCCGAATCCTAACAATGAGGGGAAAGGCCTGCAAGGCTCATATACTTAGGGATGACAATCTCGCCAGAACAGTTGGTTACTCGAACCGTACCAAACCGGTTGGTGTGGTTTTAACCGATTTTTTAACCATGGTTTTGGGTTTTGATTTCAGAAATCTGGCCAGTTCGATGTTGGTTTCATATAATAAAAACCATAGAAAGTGCCTCCCTTTTGGAAAAATAAATGTGCAACAGCGTAAGCATCCAGTACAACTTTCAGTCCACATCTTAGGTTTGGGGGGGTTGTTTGGTGTGAATGAATCTCAGTAAAATCCAATGCATGTGTTTATCTTTTAAACAATACAGCAAAGCAAATAATAGAAGTTACATTCAACATAAATAAACTTGTGGCATGAGAAGGTATAAGTTACATCCAACATAAGTCTATCTAGATCTTTTCCTTTTATTTTGTTGTTGGATATTTAATGTCTTTAACTCTATTAATAACAATTTTAACCCACCAATTTCGGTGAAAAACCCAACCGAAGTGGTAACCGTAGTTTTGGTTATGGTTTAAATAAAATGAAAACCAGCGGTTTCAGTTATGGTTTTGGTTTTCGTTTTGCCAATAATGAAACCAAACTGCACCGTCACCATCCCTACATATACTGCCTAATGTCTGACAAGCTATAAGAGTAAAGTAGCACAACACAGTCCATCAGAGATTATTTGATGGGGAGGTGAACAAACACTAGTCCTATCAGTAAGTCTACAATAGGTCCGTAACTCATAAATGAAAATACAGGAAACAACTCGGGCCCTTTTCCATTCTGGACTTAAATGACAACATAATTTTTGAATTCCTAATGCGGTTTCGTCATAAAATTTTATCATGTTAAGGAACTTGCCCGGGTCAACAAAGTCAAGACGAGAACTGACCTTGGAAAGTTGAGTTGCAGCTTTTGCAACCTGTGCCTTGCTCCTGCTTCACAAAGAATGATTCTGCATTCACCAAGTTTACAGCTGCCAGAAAAAAAAAGAAAAAAAGTAGGTAAGTAGGATGAATTTTGAAACTCCTGCACCTCAAGATTGAATTATCATTATAACATACAATAAAAGCCCCCAGCTATCATCAACCACAATTTTTTTTGGAGGTACACCTAAGACTTGAGATGAAATTAGATCATAGAACCTTTTTTTCCCTGAGGAACTCAGATAGCAAATCTACTGTTTAAAGAATTGCACACCAGCACATAGGAAGTCATCACCAAAATGAGGACAAGATCAATCAGAACACTACAATTAGCTACTACAAAATTGACAAGAAAGGGTCAACTTGTATCCTCATAGCATCACGGAAGTCTAAAAAAGAACTAAACAAATACTAGAGAAGAGTGAAAATTGTCCTTGAAAATATTCAAATGCAGGCCTAGGACTATAATTGGGTTTGAAGTACGACTTGATGTCCAATAAGCTTGGACAAATTGCTACCTAGTACAAGCAAAAATTGGACCCTACGCAACTCGATTTGTGGCCCTATAAATTAATGTTCTAAGATGTCAAAATGTAATTGGGAAGACTGATAGCCTTAAATTGTTAATAGCAAGAAAACAAAAGGAAATTGTCTCTCACACCTTTCAAAATTCTACACATGTGAATAGCAAGATAAGAAAAAGAAAGCAATCTTACCCAACTTTCAAGAGTGTATCCCACCCAGGAAATGCTTCTCCATTGCTAGTACAAAGACATGAAACAGACAATGCCAGCTGCATACAGGAAGTGTGAGAGTAAGCATCTAAACTAATGCTGTCATATAGCCAAATAAAGGCATCAATAGAAAGGCCATTGGCACACAAGAAATGTGAAATATTTTCTCCATGAAGAACTCTATCTTAAATTAGATACTAGGAAAGGACATAAAAACATAGGAGCCCCACTAAAGGAAAATGCATCCAGCATAGGACATGGACACTTGAAATATTGAAGCTTCTAGCATCAGTTATCACCTATTCATGGAAGGTATATTGGTATGTACATCCACCCAATTCACCTAATTATTTGCTTTTAGGTTACCATGAATGCCTTACTTCAGCCCCAGAACCAAACCTCTCCCACAACAGAGTTAAAGACACAACAAAGAAAGGAAAGAAATGGTAAAGAAAAGTGAAAATGAGAAGGAAAAAAAATAGCCCGATTTATGCCTCTAGTTCATACTTCATGGAGCCAAAAAGTCAATAAAGGATTCTGATATAACTTTAAACATTATTGCCAATGC
Organism: Rhododendron kiyosumense; assembly: GCA_019656275.1. Lineage (NCBI taxonomy): Eukaryota > Viridiplantae > Streptophyta > Magnoliopsida > Ericales > Ericaceae > Rhododendron > Rhododendron kiyosumense. The sequence goes on along the minus strand of BPLS01031868.1, from coordinate 13,612 downwards.
CGCACAAAACAACGAGTAGAAAGCAAGATAACAAAAAGAATTAGTAAGCTTGCCAAAATGACCTTCTCAAACGTTGTTTCACCCATTCCTGTTTTATAGAGCTCATGCACCATAGCCGTCAAGAAGATTTTACTCAGTTTAGAACAAGTTTTCATTACCTGGAGAAAGGGAAAATTAATTGGAGTTAAACATTGAAATATCAAAAAGCCATCCTATGAAGATGAGAAATAAAAGAAGAGTTGAATATTACAACTTTTTTGCTAAATAATAACATTGGCAAAAACTCAAGCTATTAAGTAATCAAGCATTCATGCGTGCCAAAAGCACAACAAACTATGAAAGCAGCGTCAATGGACTACTCAATTACAAGATTTCATGACAGACGGCCTCCAACATCCAACACAATGATCCTTTATATTAACAACATATAAATGGTGAACCCAATACCTTCCAGAAACCAAAGCTCTGATACCATTCTAGATAAATGATTGTCATGAAAGCTTAAGTTGTTATGAAATGAGCCCAACCGACCCCAACAACAGGTATTGAGCTATCAAACAAATATGACTTTCAAGAGCTTGATTGGATAAAAGTCTCAATATGTTGGAGAACCAAGCCAATGAGAATTCTTCAGTTGCAATTGGGGATACAGCAGGAGTTTAATGATAAGCGCAAAATATTGGTAATTATAATCCTGAATATTCATTTTTGTAGTCCTTTATTGTGATTAATTAGGTACTAATTATTATCTTTTTGGTGATTTGTGTTATATTGTTGAAATTGCAGGAAAAAGAGATAACTCAGTATATTCCGGCCGTTGGATTAAAAGACCAAAGTCGATCTAGATCAAGAAGAGAAGCACCAAAGTTTGCCCCAATACATATTTCAAGATTTTAGTGCAGAACCATAGTAGGTTGTACGTGGCCAAGTATTGACTTGGCCGGAGAAATTGTTCAAGGTGTACAAGTGCTAATTTAATGATGATAGATATTAGCGATTTGGTTTATTTAAAATTCTATACCTTGACTAGAATTCTACCAAGGAAATTAAGATGGAATTGATGGAAGCGGGTCCAAGACTTAGAGGAGAGTTTGGAAAGTAAATTTCTCTTGGAAAGAAATATTTCTCACAGAGACCTCGGCTGTGGAGATTGTGAGGCTGCTCTTGGGATCAGAGAACTCTCACAGCTGGAAGAGCAAGAAGAAACAAAAGCTTTGGAGTAAAAGAAATATTCCCATCTTTTGTGAGCTTTATTCAATGGAGTTTTATTATTACGTGTTTGTGTTTGTTTGTGTTTTGACTCCATGAGTGGCTAAACCTTTCAAATGTAAACCTTTCAAATGGGGTTGAGTAGGAAACCCAATGAACTTTATTGAATGATTTTATGCATTTGATTTTTCCTCCGTGCGTACAGTATTTATTGTTCTTGGCTCAACAAATTATTATGAATTAACTTGGACATGGATTCAATCAAGATAGGTTTTTTCCATGATTTGATAACATCATACTAATTGAATTGCTTGGTTTGTTAAAATTGATATTTAAGTACAGGGTATCCATTATCCACTGTGATTTGCTTTTGTGGATACAGTTGATGATTTTGGCTCAAACTTTGAAGCAGAGGAGGAATATATTTTTGTTATTAAAAAAGGGTTTAACGATACATCATCCACGGTGGTTAAGATTGACCTCTAAACCATTGTGCAGGAATCAAAAGAAAAATCTTTGCATAAGATTGTTCAATAAATGTTTATGCGTATGGATTCCGTAAACCCCAGTTACTATTCCCAATTGGTAATCTCCACTAGGCTTCCATGATAGTTTAATTCTTTGTTATCATTGTTAGTTAAAAATTTAATTTAATAAAAATCAATCACACTTTTGTTAACAAGGTTAGGGTTTAATCACTTTAAATTTATTTAGTTTTCCTATAAAAAATCACAAGTCCCTGTGAGTTCGACCTCGCTCTTGCAATACTATACTTTGATACAATTCGTGCGCTTACGAGTACAATAAAATTTCACGACATTTAACATTTGGTTAACACATTCTGTGATCATAGAGAAAGAAATTTGAAACAAGAAATAGAATCTACACTTAGCACTCCATTAGTAGGATCGCAACTCACTTGGATATGAGGAGCCTGGAACATCTCCTGTATGGCTGCTTCAACATCTGTCATACCAACAAGAACTTTCCCTGGAAGGCAGCAAAATGGCTGTCCACTTTAGGAACAAATGCATGATGCTTCTTTGTGAACAAAATGCATTATTTTGCAAATTCTGATGATGATGAAACTGGTCAAAAAAAATAAGTGCCCATGTAATCCCCACTAATGATGAGACTGTTCCATGCGCCCAAATACAAACATAACAAGCCGGGGCAGCATGAAATAGAAAATATGGAAGAGTCCCAGGGAGGCAAGACACTCTACCTTTCCAAGGAAAAATGGAAAAGCCATTACTACAGGACATTGATGGATGGTCCTGGTCTTACTGCCAAAAAAGAGGCTCTATTGGCTACTGGATAGCCCTGGTCTAACTGCCTTAGTCTAACTACCTACTAATTTCCTGTGTTAGATACTACCCAACACATTGCGATCAAACGGTCCTTGACTTATTTGTGAGGTAGAATAGACTGAAACATTGCAAGTTGCTTCATAATGGCATTATGATGTGGGATTGAATCATTGAATTACTTGGAGCATCAGTTCAGTTCCAACAACACTCACAAAATGACACAATAGAGTTGGAAGCATCATTTTAAGTGAAATAGAAGTATATGACAACGCTGGGTAATCTTGGAAACATGAAAAATAAACCTGATAGTCCACTCACATGGTGATCCAAGCATGCGAGCAACTCTACGTGGGTTTTGTTTGAAACATTCGAGCTAATAATTAATCAAGTTGTGTTGTTCATATAGAGGTGCCGCATGAACACAAAATGGACAATATTGGTGAGTTGGGAGAATTCACAACCAGTTCAGTAGGGTTATGTGACTCAAATTGTGCACAAGGGACCATGGTATACATGACCTGGTCATTTATCTCCGACTAAAGTTGAAAGAAATGCTTAAATGAACCATTCCTCGTTTTCTTGGTAATTAATGTAGGAACATACGAATAGTCATAGACTTAGCCTACCAGCAGAAGCAGGATTGGGAACTGATGCCAATTTCTTAGTACGATAGTCAGTAAGTTCCGCCGCACGCCTACATATCTCAAGGGCACGGCGTGCATCTCCTGAAACAGCTGCTACCTGAATTCAAAGAAAATGTGATCCATAGGCATTGATGAGAACTCCTTGAATCAACTCTTGAGATTGAGTGTCCATCTATCCATCCATTCTAACAGATATAAAGCAAAGAATTGCAATCAACGATTGAGGAAGAAGTAGCACTGAGCCCAACCTTTCTTGAAGCAAATTCTATGGCTTGTTTCTCAAATGCATCGATTCCTTTAAGACGTGTTGAAATGATTTCTTGGAGCTGTTGATAATTGTAGGGGCCGAAACAAAGCCTTTGTATGCCCATGCGGCTTGAAATACGGGGAAGCAACTTCTCCGGAAGATCCATAGTATTTGCTATTCCTGAAATAAAGTTGATAACAATGTTATAAGGGGTTAGTTCAGCTGCCAAAATTACTTGTTTAAAAAAAATCTGAACAAATTTGTACCTATCACAATTAATTTGGAATGAGGCTTTGTGGGCCAATCAAGAATGTTGTAGAGAACCTGCAAAGAGAGAGAGAAAATCATGAGTACAATTTTTTGAGCGTTAGTTGAATGACTGCATGTAAAATTTACTCCATGAAACACAAGGTTTACCGACTGATTTCTGGTTACAAGAAGATCAAGTTCATCAATGAGAAGAATACAAGGCCGGTTGTCCTCTTTGCCACCTTTGATTCCATTTGAAAATCTTTCATTCAGCAACGGGAGAGCCTTTTTCCAACTAACCCTATGACCACTTAATGCTTCATAAATAACCTAAAAGTAGAATTGATTATCAGATCTTATTGGGCAACAAGAGAATGCTGTTTAAAACAAGACAAGGATAATTTTAAACAATCCAAACCCTGTAAATATTATCCGGTGATGCCAATTTCAAACCATTAATCTCCACAAAACAGTAAGGCTTTATACGTCCTGCATCGACTTCAGACTTCAGACTCTTCATTACTGTGAGTACACTCATTGTCTGTAGTTAAGTGCACATAACAAGACAAAATAAGTACAAAAATCAACCTATCATAAAAATTAACAAGTTTAAACCAACTGCAGGAATGGTACAGGTCTAAAGCCAATACAAATACCTTGCCAGTTCCAGGAACACCATGAATGTACAGGCAACGTCCGAGACATTGATCATCACATATTGCACCTTTTATAAATGCGGTAATCTCTTCAACTTCTCTACATAGAGAATCACAACCCCTTATTCAAGTTATCCCACCAAAAAAACTGAAACAATAGTAACTCGAGTCATGCATACTTGTTCCTGCATGGTAGAAACTTCGGCAAAGTTGATAGCAAAAGTGTTGCTTTTGCTCTTTCAAGCTCAGTCTGCTTGTGGGATCTCACATGTCCAGGAATTCTCTTCATGCCTATTTTTTGAAGTCCAAAGATCCTCCCTTTCCGTGAATTCTGTATTAGTTACAATAAGTCGTGAACATTTAGTTCAACACTAAAGGCACCTTCAAACTATAGACTAGAATGTTTAATAACGATAAATAGTCATACTGCAGCCAACTGATGAGATGTGGACGGTGCAGTGGATAAATTATTCTTTTTTTCGTCTTCATATTCCATTTCATCTTCTATGTCCGAGTCTGAACCCTTGCAAGAATTCCAATCTTCATCACTATCAGCTTCTCCACCACCCTATCAAATGAGTGAACCTATAAATTCAAAGAGAATGCCAAAACTATTTCAATTACCCCAGCTAGGGAAAATTCTACTTAAAGATTGGAGATTTACCTCTTCTCCGTGATCAATATCTGCAAGACGCTTGAAACTATGCCAATGTATATCATACTCATACTCACAAATGAAGACATCATCACCTTCGTTTTTGGCATCAGCATATTCTTTAGGGTTCATGACGTAGCAGTGCCGAAGGACAGATTCCATCTATAAAGAAGCAATCACAATCACTCAAAACTCCAAAGTCTACATAAATTTCACCTCTACTTCAAACTAATATTCTAGTATTTATCCATCACGAAAACAAATTAACAGACTAAAAAGAAGAGATGAACCGTCAAATAAAAGCATTTTTCATTCTGCAGAAAGTGAAAACGAAGAGAAGAACAAAATTTGCTACAGATTTGAAGTACCATGCAACCAAATGAACATAACTCTCTTATTTTACAGTGTCATAAACCCAATTGGAGCCTGAGGAGAAATGCTCTCAAACAACAAGTTCCGAGTGTGACTAGAATAACAAAAAAAAAGCATCTAAGTTTTGTATGTGCAAAAAGACTGGCCATAATTGTCAAATATAATTCCTAAACATCAAGAGACAACCAAAAAAACACAAGATAGAGCATATATCAGTGTTGCTTATGTAAGACTACTATCCATAATGGTTGAATTTAATTCCTAAACATCAACAGACAACCCAATAAAATCAAGAAAGAGCATATATCACCTCAATGTCAGCAAAATCATTAGTCCAATAAATCTCCCTCCTCAAGTTATGTGGCTGTCTTCCAGCAGCAGTTTCTTCAGGTATTATGTACCAACGACCCCTGAACCAATAGCTCCCATCCACCTCTTTCCACATACTGCATAAACAACAATGTCAAAAATTCCATCATAGCTAAAATTTCTTAACAGTAGAAAGCATTTTATTCATTTACTTATTCCATCTAAACTACAATGTACCTCTCAATATGGACAGCCCACAAATCGCTCGAAAGAAGCTTCTCTCTCGCAGTCCTAACCCTCTTCTTCCCCTCTGGCGGGCTAGGAAACTCCACATCCTTACCCAACTTCCTCGCCTCGCAATACCCACAAACCCAATCCCCTTCCGGAACCTCCCTCAACGGTGGCTTCAAGCACTTCAAGTGAAACCCACCCAAGCAATCATCACACTCAATCATCACAGCCCTCCTAGCCTTATAACACACCATGCACTCCTCTGTCTCGGGGTCTTCCTCATCCGAGCTCGCTTCCTCTCTCCTCTTCACATACACATTGTCCCCCACCGAAAACTCCCCTCCATCATACACAACTTTCCTATAGTACACCCTCTTCTTCTTTGGTACACCCGAATCCCTCTTCACATTTCTCAAAACTCTAGCCTTCCTCTTTTTCCCCAAACTCTCTTCCCCACATTTCTTTCTCTTTCTCACTTCGTATCGATCAGGCGACACAGGAGACAATGATTTTGACAATGACAGCGAAACTTCAACCGAATCACTGCCATTTTT